>BSBM01000370.1:41940000-42237500 GCA_027924585.1 Larix kaempferi | reverse complement strand
CATCACCATCATCATCGTCATCATCATCATCATCATCATTGTGAGGACGAGGATGATGATGATATGCTGATGATGATGATGGTGGTGGATGATGATGAATATGAGTACAATGATGAAGATGATGATGATGATGACGAATATGATCATTATCATCAAAATCATCATATTCATCATCATCATCTTCATCAGTCATCATCATCGCCATCTTCATCATCCTCGCTATCATCATCATCATCATATGATCATGGTCACGATGATCAGTGTCTTCGTCATCATAATCGTCATCTTCATCATCCACATCATACTCGTCATCGCCATCTTCATCATCATCATTGTGGTGATGATGATGATGAAGATGAATATGAATATGATCATGATGATGAGGATGATGTGCTGCATATTCGTCGTCATCATCATCTCCATTAGTCATCATCGTCATCATCATCATCATCGTCATGATGATGATGATGATGATGATGAAGATCATGATCTTCATTAGTCTTCATCATCATCATCATCATCTTCGTCATGATGATGATGATGATGATGATGATGAAGTAGTCTTCATCATCATCATCATCATCATCTTCATCATGATGATGATGATGATCATGATCATGATCTTCATCATCATCATCATCATCATCATCATCATCATCATGACGAAGATGATGATGATGACGATGATGACTAATGGAGATGATGATGATGATGATGATGATGATGATGATGGTGATGGTGAATATGCAACACATCATCATCATCCACAACATGATCCACAGCATAATCATCATCATCATCTTCATCATCATCATTGTGAGGATGAGCATGAGGATGATGATGATGGCGATGATGATGATGATGATGACGATGATGATGATGAAGATGATGATGATGATGATGACGACTAATGATGATGATGATGATGATGATGATGATGATGTTGATGATGATGAATATGTTGATGAGGATGAGGATGATGTGCGATGTTGATGATGATGAGGATGATGTGTTGCATATTTGTCATCATCTTCATCAACAACATGATCATCATCATCATCATTATCATCATCATCATTGTGAGGACGAGGATGATGATGATGGTGGTGGTGGATGATGATGAATATGAGTACGATGATGATGATGACGAATATGACCATCATCATCATCAAAATCATCATATTCGTCATCATCATCTTCATTAGCCATCATCATCGCCATCTTCATCATCATCATATGACCAGCTTAGATCCCAATCCTAGGCTCTATCAAGCGCCGAGAGGGATCAAATCTCCCAAGGTGCAAACCTCTCCTTGAATAGCTTCTTGAGTGCAATACCTGAGCCACCTAATCCTAAGCTCTAAAGTCTCTAGTTTAAGTCTCATATTTACTTTTTACTTTGTATTATTCTTTTTTGTTTATGACCGACATAATATTTATTACTTTTTACTTTGTATTATTATTTTTTGTTTACTTTGTATTATTTTGTTATTGGACACTCGACAAACACTCTAAAGTCTCATATTTACTTTTTACTTTGTATTAAAAGTAAAAAGCAAAGTCGCTAGTTTAAGTCTCATATTTACTTTTTGCAGACATAATATTTACCACCTAATCCTAAGCTCTAAAGTCTCTAGTTTAAGTCTCATATTTATTTTTTACTTTGTATTTTTTTTTTGTTTATGGCCAACATAATATTTATTACTTTTTACTTTGTATTATTCTTTTTTTGTTTACTTTGTATTATTTTGTTACTCAACAAACACTCGACTCACAAGATCTCCCCCATACTGGGCTGTGGAGCGCCTCTCGGCGCAATCATGGTCACGATGATCATTGTCTTCGTCATCATAATCGTCATCTTCATCATCCTCATCATACTCGTCATCGCCATCTTCTTCATCATCATCATCATCATCATCTTCGTATCGTTATCATTGATGATGATGATGATGATGATGATGACGACGAAGATGTTGATGATGAGGAAGAGGGTGATGACAAAGATGATGATGATGATGATGGTGGTGGATGATGATGATGATGGTGGTGGATGATGATGAATATGAGTACGATGATGAAGATGATGATGATGTTGGTGATCATCGTACTCATCATCAACATCATCATCATCATCATCTTCATCATCATCACCATCAATGTTGATGAGGATGATAATGATGATGATGATGACATTGACGATGAAGATGATGACCTAGATGACGATGAAGATGAGGAAGAAGGACGATGATGATGATGGTGTTGATGATGACGATGATGATGATGGCGAAGATGATGATGATGATGGTGATGAGGATGAAGAAGATGATGATGATGGAGATGAAGATGTTGATGTTGATGACGATGGTGATGAAGATGATGATTATGATGATGAAGAAGATGGTGATGATGAAGAAGATGACGATGGTGGAAATGTTGATGAGGAAGGGGGAGATGACAATGATGATGAAGATGTTGATGATGATGGTGATGGTGATTCATCATCATCATCATCATCATCATATTCATCATGATCATCATCATCTTCATTAGCATCACGATCATCATCCTCGTCACTATCATCCTCATCACCATCATCATCATCATCATCATCATCATCACCATCATCCTCATCGTCATCTTCATCACCATTGTCATCATCATCAAAATATTCATCATCATCACCATCACCATCATCTCATCATCGTCATCATCATCATCATCATCTTCAACATCATTGTCATCTCCCCCTTCCTCATCAACATCTCCATCATCGTCATCTTCTTCATCATCACATCTTCATCAACTTCATGTATCCCCTTGACAAAGGAAATTAAATAAACCATACAAAAGCATACACTAGCGCGTACGCGCAAAGACGCGTGCGCGTTGTTATTAACGCGTGCACGCTGTCAGTCACGCGTGCGCGTGTTTGTGCATGCGCGTGCCTGAATTCAAATTATTTTTGGTGTCCTTGCAAGCTTGGAATTAGCTTTGGATTGCACCTTGAGGCTCGGTCTGATTTATGCCTGATTTATGGCAGAAAACATCAAATGTTGTCACTTTCGGTTTTTCACAACTGGTTCCACATAAGCTCCACGAGTGCACTGCAGATGAAATTGCACATGCTTGTCGAGCTCTGTGTGCAGATTCTAAATATATAATTTTTGAATAGATCTGCTGTTGTTTTCTATTTTTAATTCATTTTTAACTGCACTCATGTCAAATTTGTAAAAAACATAGGTCGTTTATTTGGCCTATAACTTTTGATTGGCTTACCTATTTCGAAAACGGAAGAGAACCCGCACAAGAGCACGAAAATACCTACAACCTAAAAAAAAATGTATTTTGATTTTTTTAGACCATGATATGGTGGCTCAACACTTGACTATGTCGTTTTAGGGCTTCACTAACTTCAGTAATTTTAAAAAACATATAAAATTGACTTTTAAAATTTTGGAAAAATAGCCCCGCACAAGATTCTTCTATTGCCTACACCTCTACATATTTTTTTCTTGTAAATTGAAAACTTACATAGCAAACGGGTGGCTCAACAAAAACATGTGTATTATGTTTGAGAAAAAAAAATAACATACCAATCTTCGAATAATGACGTTTTGGGGTGGTTATACCACTTTTCCATAAATAAAAGTTATATATTCCGGAAGGTCATCCGTTTTTCTACGTTTCATCTGTTTACACCTAATCCAAAAAAGTTTTGTAGGTACCTCTAATAATTCATTTTAATGATAATATTTATGTTTTTTCCATAATGTCATTGCAACTAACGTGTCATAATTGGGTATCATTACCTTGCACCAGCCCATAATCAAAAATTGGATTTCAAAATTCTAAAAATTCCATGATTAATTCTCTTATTGATACTTAAATATATCATAATATCCTAGTACTATGTTATAAAAGTTATTTAACAAGCAAGATCACCTAATTAGAATTGGGTTGATTGTTCAACCGTGATAAAATATTTAAACAAATAAACCCCATTTGCCAATAAAAATAAAAAGACAACATAGACATACATATATATTATTTGTGTAATCACAAAAGTTTGTATATATTAGTGCTAAGTGAAAAGAAAAAATATATATAAAGAAACTTACATTTATATATCCATATTAATTAAAAATATATATGTTATTATAAATTGTTCATGTATCATAAAAATCTGTATATATTAGTTCTAAGTTGAAAAGAAAAAATATGTTGTATTAGTTTATAAAAGTGTTTAGCTAATATTTAGATATGGATTCATTTTGGGTCTATACTTAATAGTCTTGAATTATCTTGAACAGCCAAACCAGTTCTTATAACTCTATTTGTACACTCATTTTTTTATAATAATACACACTTATTTAAAAGAAAATGAAAAGAATTTTTACATAACAAATATTAATAAATATTTCAAATTTTGTCAAAAGCAAAGTTTTCAAACTAATCATTCGCATTCTATATTTATATATTTATATTTTTGGGACTGCTTTCTTTATGCTAAAAAGAGCAATGAGAATGAGAATAATGTAAAGAGGTCTATAGATATAATTAATGCTTTGTACAGATCAATCATGGAATTTCAATGTAGGTGTAAAAGTAAATTGGATAGAGTTGCAAATTTGATAATTATATTCAAAAGTAGTCTATTTATTCTGTGTTTTGGACTTTACTGTGAATACCCCCTTAACACCCAAATTATGCAATTTCCATAACTAATATATGTGATTTTAAGTTTTGTAAAGATTTCAAACCGAACTCCAAACAAAATAAAACTATTTGGAAAATATTAAAAATCCAGAATATTTAAACTACACCTATTCAAAATTGTTATTTTATGAATATATTGTTTAAATGTTATGTTTTGATTTTATTTATATGTGATTATTTTAATTTTAAAATTTCAATTCAAAACTACATCTTTATTCATTTTTAATTTTATTAATTTTTAATTATGATTTAGATTACAAATTTATAAAATCAAAATCTTACATTCTTTTAATTTATTAAAAATTTTAAAATTAACATCTAAACAAAATAAACAAACAAACACTAATATTTCAAAATCTTACATAATTAAATTAAAAGTTTTAAAATTAACATCTAAACAAAATAAACAAAGAAATACTAATATTTCAAAATCGTACATAAAATCAAAATCTTAAAAAAATTTAAAATTAACATCTAAAAAAAAAAACAAACACTACTATTTCAAAATCTTAAATACTTTTAATATTTTAAATTTCAATAGTTAAAATTGACAAAATTACCATCCCAACATAAAAAAAAACAGACTGAGAGCAACAATGTTAAAATTTAAAACCCTATCAAGACTTTAAATTTACCATATAAAATCCAAATGGTGCAATTATAATACATTCCTCCATTTTCCCATAAATAAAGTATTACAATTTACGAAGGATTCATGTTTTCTCATTCATCCTTTTATTACTTAATTTTAAATTTGCAATTATAATACATTCCTCCATTTTCCCATAAATAAAGTATTACAATTTACGAAGGATTCATGTTTTCTCATTCATCCTTTTACGATGGACATACCCCTTCGGTGACCAATTAAATCCTCTTTTAATATTTAAAAGGACTTACTCCGCATGACCCAGGTTGCGAGTAAACCCTTTCCGGATACCGAACAGCAACATCTTGCCGTCAGACTAACTGTGTGATAAATCCAGAGCTTGAAGATCCAGAGAGAAGGCAAAAGCCGGATAGGGAAGAACCTAGTGATTGCGCTTGGGATACGTGCATGTGCCGAAGTTAAAGTTCACCCACCCTACTGATTCTCCTGGCAAACAATATTCAGCCTGCTGCAGGCCATTTAATGCAGCTGCAGCAGGCCTGTTGACCATTGGATCTCAAAGCTGCATTAAATGGCCTACAGCAGGCTGAATATTGTTCGCCGTTCTCCTGGCCCTTATCTTTAATCCACTTTAATATTTGCAAGGACTTCAGTCCAAATGACCTCTGATCATCGAAGAGGATTAAAACTCTTTAATCCTCGAACCGGAATATAGTAATTTTAAGCACATTATATTAAATCCTATATTTCTGTCAAATCACTGATATGAAATGTATTTAATTTTTATAGAAGCCAACGTACATTGTATGAGAGGACATGTAATAATAAGAAGGGGGCTAAAAAAATGAATGTGAGATGACTAGGAAATACTAAACATATTAAACACAAAAATAAAGCCCAAAACAAGACTAGTTAGAGTGGACCTTGAACAAGGTGAAGAAAATAAGCTTCATCTTGCAACTACGATCACAAAATGCATTTAGAAAATGCATGCTGCAGAATTTGTATGGAAAAAATGGGAAACCTAAGGCATACTTCTATTTGATATTTCTGCAACTAAACATGTCAAACTAAGTACTCTTGGTAACCAAAAAATAGAAAGGATGATCAGAAAATAATCTCCTGCGTTACAATTTAGGGTCTAGAGATTTAAAATTATTGATTAAAAAATTCTCGAGGTAGTCATATTTTCAAGAATTAATTCCAAGCATAGTTAAGAAAAATTCACAAAAAAGGAAACTGATAATTAAGAATCCAGGATGACAAAGTTGAACATTCTCAATCCAATTTTACCCTGAAAATAAATATTGAATATCTGAAATATCTTCCCTCGTACTGAAGAAATTAAATGCTAGAAAGAGGCTTGAGTTTTAAAAGGCAGTTCAATTGATTCACATCAGTGCCTATTTCTTTCATTTCCTTCCGTATAACTATGGAGACCATGAATCATAGGATATTTTTCCTTTGTATCCACTACAGAATGTGTAATTGTATATAAATGTGACAAATTTGAGATCCAAAGAAACAAGACATTCAATCCAGCTGGCATGCATACACCCACTAGAGAGGGACAAACTAGAAGTGGCGTTGTGGCAATAAACAAAGATTCAACAAAAATAATGCATTTCAATAATAATACGGTACTGGGAAACAATACGTGGCCAAAAGTCATTGTACATCATCTTTGCACCTGATACAAAAAATTCCAGCATGGTGCCAGACATCATGCAACAGTGCATACATTCCAATCTAACATAGATCAACTTTTTCCATAATATACGATTCGCAAGTATTTTGCCAAAGAGATAGAGGTAAAGCAATGCAAGCTTGCTATTGTGGTGGCGGTGGTGGTCTTTGCATCATTTGTTGGCCCATATTTGGTGGTGGTGGAGCTGGTTGCAATCCCTGTCCTTGAAGCTGTTGCATAGGAAAACCCTGCATAGGTGGTGGTGGTGGACGTCCCATTTGAGGACCTGGAGTGAAATTTGTCATTTGACCACCGCCTATAGGTGGCGGTGGCATTGGTGGGCCTCCACTTCCTTGATGTTGCAAAGGCCCGCTGGGAGGCATAGGTCGAGGTTGTCCATTCATTGATGCCGGAGGTGGTGGTGGAGCACCCATAGGGGGCATAGGACCTCTTGGTGGAGGCAAAGGAGCCCCACTTGGAGGTGGTGCTCCTTGTGGTGGTGGTGGAGGTGGTCGAGGAGGACCACCAGGAGCTGAAGTACCAGTAGTAGTCGCCGGTGCAGATCCTTTGTTAGCTTCCATTGGTTTGACTTTGAAGTAAAGTTGCAGCTGCCAAGGAAAAAATTCAGGTCCAAATTTAACAACCCATGTCCTTCAAACAACTTTAAAATTGGTATTGGAAAACAGAAAGAAATCTACATGTTTCTACTAGGCACCCTATCGAGCAGCAATCCATAAACAAATAGGCAACAACATAAATAACATATCTGCAGAGTAAGGTTATATGTAATAACTGTAAACATTTTTGTATCTGGATCCCAATGGGAAAAGAACTTGGAGGTTGACTTGTCTATCTCTATACTAGGAACCTGCAAGAACAAAAAAAACAAAGATTAAATATAGCTAAATTACAGAATAAGGGGAGGAAGCATTCACATAGCTTAAACCATTTTTTAAAATCACGTACCTTGAACGCAATAATTTCATAGGGCTCTGCTGCAAACAAAAGAAACTGGTACCGTTTATCCCATGCTTGAACCCTCTAGAAAGAAGAAAAAAAGAACAGTTATGACTCTGTTAACACATTTTATGTCACTTTTCATTACTCTTTAAAAACATGTGAATATTTTTCCATTGTTAGTTATTCAGCATGTAGTGGACTTGCCAACCGACAACAAATACTAACGAATAGCCCATCATGCCTTATCGTTGTAACTGAAAGAAATGGGGGAATCTTGTTTATTGTACAAAAAATGAAATTGCAAATCGTAACTGAAAAGCAGCTATTCAATAGGGATAACAGCTATGAGTGGGGAACTTTTTCAGGGCTGGCACTAAGATCTAGGGGTGGTCAGCATAGAAGGGCATCTTTTCCCCACTCATACCTGTCATCCCTATTTAATAGTTGTAGATTAAATTCAGAAATGCCACAACCAGTGTCACAAGTAAAATTTTCATTATTATGCATGTCAGATAGACAATTAAAACAATTCAGAAATATAACCATACCTGCTCAAAGGAGGACATAAAACGGTGTCTTGGTTTACTGGCTTCCTCTATTTCTGGATACTCAATCTGCAAGTACAACAATAAGAAAAAGTTACTCAGCAAATATTTTATAGCCTGTGCATATGGGTAGAGAATGTTCTAAATTCTCTGTCTCAGCTCCCATATAAATTGGTTGAATAAATGAATATAAAAAAATGCAGATTATAGCTCTAAAAGTCACTTAAAGATCTAGTTTCCATGATTGTGCTCAAATTTCTGCAAGGAAAGATTAGGACCAAAATCTTTTTCTGAGCAAATAAACTAAACTAAAACTCATCTATGATACTAAGTATGGCAAGGCCCCTGATTCAATCTATTGTGTGCAACAATTTACATCAATCAAAAAAATGCCTCAGCCTCTGCAATTTCCTCATAAATGACAATGAATTTGCAGAAAGGTGCTATTGCAATCCAACTGCTGTATGATGTATCACTGCCATGTAAACATCCAATTTCAATGAAGTAGTACAGGTTATAAACTGAGAGTTTGCATATCTTTTGTATTTAACAAAGTTTATGCTTCCCTGAAAAGTGTTGTTGTTTTGGTCCACCAATATCTGTTTCAAGTTTTAACAACACTGCAAGTGCACTTTATGCTCGAATACTGGAATTCTAAATCTAAAGGGGGTCTCATCCACCATCTCCTTTGTCTATCGGAACTTCAACTGAGCGCTTTGCAGCTTTGCTCTTCCCCTGGCACACTTCGCAACACCATTAGGTCCAGTGACTTCCTTTTTCTCACAGAGACACACAAGAGCACCATGTGGACACCACCTTGGATACAAAAGTATCACGGGACTTGGCATGGTGAACAAGAGAAATGTTCCAACAGATTCAGAGGTTTTGGTGAGGTCACATGTCTCATACATGACTCTCTCCAAAGCCAAGTCTCTATGGTGGCCTCGGATGAGCACACCAGGGTCTTGTGGGTTTGGGTCCATCAAAGTCTGAGCATATGGGTAAAGAATGTTCTAAATTCTGTCTAAGCTCCGATATAAATTGGTTGAATAAATAAATATAAAAACAAATGCAGATTATAGTTCTGAAAGTCACTTTAAGATCGAGTTTCCATGACTATGCTCAAACTTCTGCAGGCAAAGGATAGAACCAAAATCTTTTTCTGAGCAAATAAACTAAACTAAAACTTATCTATGGCATACTAAGTATGGCAAGGCCCCTGATTCAATATTTTGTATGCAACAATTTACATCAATCAAAAATATGCCTCAGCCTATGCATTTTTCTCATAAATGACAATGAATTTGCAGGAAAAAGTTGCTGTTGCAATCCAACTGTTGTATCACTGCCAAGTAAACATCCAATTTCCACGAAGTAGTGCAGGTTATAAACTAAGAGTTTGCATATCTTTTGTATCTAACTAAGTTTATGGTTCCCTGAAAAGTGTTGTTGTTTTGGTCCACCAATATCTGTTTCAAGTTTCAACAACACTGTAAAAGTGCACTTTATGCAGGAATACTGGAATTCTAAATCAAAAGGGGCTCTCATCCATCATCTACATTGTTTATCAGAACTTCAACTGAGTGTTTTGCAGCTTTACTCTTCCCTTGGCACACTTCGCAGAACCATTAGGTCCAGCGACCTCCTTTCTCTCAGAGAGACACACGAGCACCATGCGGACACCACCTCGGATACACGAGTATCACAGAACTTGGCATGGTGGACAAGAGAAACGTTCCAACAGATTCAGAGGTTTTGGTGAGTTCACATGTCTCATACATGACTCTCTCCAAAGCCAAGTCTCAATGGTGGCCCCGGACGAGCACTCTAGGGTCTTGTGGGTTTGGGTCCATCAAAGTGCCCTCCTAGCTCGGGATATTTGTGTTAAGTTTAGCATAAAATTCACAACAAGAGCATAATAAGGATCACTAAAAGAAACACAATCACAAGATAGACACAGATTTATCCTGGGAAACCCTCATGGGGTAGAAAACCCAACAAAACTTCCTCAATATAGATGATCAACAAATACAAAGATGTAATCCCCAAACAAGAGCTCCTTCTCCTCCTTCGCAGATCTCTCTCTCTCCTATGCGAGTTTCACAAGTGAGTGAGTGTATGTTTCAAATGAGGAACACACCTCCTCTATTTATACTTTACTTCACTTGACTTTTAACCCTAACTGGGCCAACTTCTCCTAGGAGAGTCTAATAACCCCTAATAACTTAACTCAAGGCCGACCTCACTAGGAGAGTCTAATAACCCTAGTTATAACATCCGGACGGAGGAATAAAACATCTCCGGATGAATAATAATGTCCCGACGGAGGAATGAAACATCTCCGGATAATAAAGTACAAATAGAATATTCTTAGAAGTTACAATATTTCAACACTCCCCCTTAACGAGAAGGATATTCTAACATCTGCAGGAGCAATGAGTCATCAACAACATCATAGTGATACATCTATAAATCATTGGAAGTTTTCTTCAATCATCATCAGTAACTCAAACATCTACGGGAACATCTTCAATATCTTCAATACTGGAACATCAATATCCTCAGTGCTGAGTCTTCATCTTCTGCAGCACTCGATCACTCGATCAACTACAGCAACAACATCATCATCTGGATCTTCCGATCAACAGCATCATCATCTGGATCTCTCGATCAACAACATCACCATTTGGATCCTAAGTTGCCAGGGTACCCGTACCCGGGGGTAGGGTACGCGTACCCATACCGGGTACTTGGGTACTCATAAGGTACGTCTCCTGCCGTACCCGTGACGCCATTATAAAAAAAGGGGTACTTATAGGCAAAATGGTACTCCGGGTGTACGATCGGCTCAATAAAATGCAATCCGCTAGGGAAAATGTAATGACCCCCAACCAAATCTGAACTAATTTTTCGCTAACTGTGTATGGAGTCTAGTTCAAGACTTTTGTCAAACACTTTGCAACACTGTTCAAATTCCACTGAATATTGTCCATATCTGGTAGACTGATTTTGCATTGATTTACAATGAATGTTTTTATGGTTTTATGTTCAGCACTCATGGAACATAATTTGACTACCAAATGTGCACATAAAAATTATACATATGTATTTAATAGCGAGAAATACCAGTGAAGCACCACTCGCCCAAGACTCGCGAGTCTGGGCAAGTCGACCTCCAATCCGGGGTACTCGCGTAAGACTCGCCCATTGACTCGGCAAATCCGCAGTGACTCAGCAAACCCGCAGGACTCAATCGAACTCGCTGTCACTCGGCTCACTCGCAGATTATCGGGGCACAAACTCGACAAACGCACAACAAATTTCCAGCGGGCATCAACTCTACTCTTCGACGTGAATTTGCAGTGGGCACGTTGCTCCTGCCCTTGATCGCGAATTTGCAGTGGGCACGGGTGTCAATGTTCGCGTTGATCGTTTTTGGAGTGGGCATGTTGCTCAATGTTAATCCACTAAAATTAAGTTTTATAAATATTATAAAAAATTAATTCTATAGTCTGTGCCCGAAAATGTAATATTTTTTATATAAAATATTATTAAGTTTTAAAAAAATATTATAATTTTGTAATATAAATTTAATTTTAAATATTTATTTTTATTTTGTAGCAAATTCAATGTTAATCCAGCAAAATTAATTCAATTAGCTCATAAATAATATAATTGTTTAAAAAACAAAAATAATGAATGTATTTGGTCTTTTTTGGATAGTATGTACGCTAAAAAAAAAAAAAATTGCTCCGTAAAACTAAGACAACAAATTTTTTAGGTATGTATAATTATTAATTATTCAGCTATTAACAACTATTACAAGGAGCCCTATATCCTCTAGATCGACCTTCAATTAGATTAATATATGTGCTCTATTTAGGGTTTCAAACTTTCAACTCATGAATTTTATTCCAATTAATATTAAATTAAGTTTCAGTGTGAAAGAATTTCTCCAATGGTTTTCCATTGGTTCCAAGTGTAGGTGGTTGCACCAAAACTATATTTTCAAATTAATAAATTATCACAATCATCCACAAATAATTTATCTACTTTATAGAAAGGGATAGATTCATTTTTGGGAAATGCTTCATATAGTCAAACATCAAATTGTCTTTGGAGTGTTTCTTTTTAAAACTTTTTTAATTAATAATTAGTAAGTATATATTTAACACGTATAAAGTTAATTAAATGTTATCCCCTCCACTCTGACACACTTGACTACTGCCAATAACATTTACTGGGTTAAATGACTGTCATCCTCCCCTAACCCATTCAGCTAGGAATGGAGCTGCACCTTGCTCAATGAATGAGAAACAAATTATCATTATTATGATTAATATATTAGTGGTAATAAAATGAAAATTTAAGTCAAAATTATACACTAATAGGTGTCCCTTGTCTTCAATATCATGGTCAAATAGTATAATGTCTTGGTTCTTATCTTGATATCCTCCACCCATTCATTGATTTTTCTTTTTATGATTCTTTTGATGAATTATTGCATAGATTGTAGTTTTATAACTTATATGAATTGGAAATGTCATTAACTTCTTTTTTTCCCAAAATTTACCATATTTTAAGTTTTTTTTCCTTTTTGTCGAGTCTTGTCGAGTCTGTCCCGAGTCTTTCCCGAGTTGACGAGTCATATGCCAGCCGAGTCTTTGCCGAGTCCGAGTCGTGCAACATTGAGAAATACACTCACATCAATCCAGGAATATATTTGCAATTTTTTATTTCCTGTAACAGCAGTACAAATAGGTGTTTAAAATAAGATTTCAAGTGTACTTTCAGGTCTGAGTTGAAATGTTTGTTACAGCTGCCTGGTACAATGATTTATCAAATTTTATGTAACTTCCAGTATTCGAATTGATATCTACTAAGTCTATGATTTATCAAATTTTATGTTTCAAATTTTCAATGTGAATGTTCATTGTTCAATGGATCATTGAATTTAGAATTATGAATCATGATTCATAATTTATGGAGAAATCTAAAATATGATGTGACTGTGACATATATATATATATATACAATACCCTCGACGTACCCAAATACCCTGTTTCAAAAAGTGGCGTCCCCGTACCCAAGTTTCCTGGCAACTTAGTCTGGATCTCTCGATCAACAGCATCATCATCTGGATCTCCCAATCAACAGCATCATCATCTGGATCTCCCAATGAACAGCATCATCTGGACCTCTCGATCAACAGCATCATAATCTGCAACACACATGATCCAATTACGGGATGATCAATCCCTCTCACTTTAGGACATAAGTACAAGGATGATACAATCCTGATCCACTTATGGGATGATCAAACCCTTTCAATTTAAGACACCATATCATGTCTAGGGACAATGCAATCCACTCGTCAACTTAGACAAAGTCTAAGGACCACTTCTCGAAGACACATGTCTCCGGATCCATTTAGGACTAAAGTCCAGGGATTATGCAATCCACTCGTCTACTTAGACAAAGTCTAAGGACCACTTCTCGAAGACACGGGTCTCCAGATCCATTTAGGACTAAAGTCCAGGGATGATGCAATCCACTCGTCTACTTAGACAAAGTCTAAGGACCACTTTTCGAAGACACATGTCTTCGGATCCATTTAGGACTAAAGTCCAGGGATGATGCAATCCACTCGTCTACTTAGACAAAGTCTAAGGACCACTTCTCGAAGACACAGGTCTCCAGATCCATTTAGGACTAAAGTCTAGGGATGATGCAATCCACTCGTCCACTTAGACAAAGTCTAAGGACCGCTTCTCAAAGACAAGGGTCTCCCGATCCATTTAGGACTAAAGTCCAGGGATGATGCAATCCACTCGTCCACTTAGACAAAGTCTAAGGACCACTTCTCGAAGACACAGGTCTCCGGATCCATTTAGGACTAAAGTCCAAAGATGATGCAAGCCACTCGTCCATTTACACAAAGTCTAAGGACCACTCATCGACCTCATCATCGAAACAGGTATCCTCATCATCGACCTCATCGTCGAAACAGGTATCTTCATCATCGACCTCGTCGTCGGAACAAGTATCCTCATCATCGACCTCATCGTCGGTAAAGGCATCCTCATCATCGACCTTATCGTCGATCCAAATATCATCATCAACCATATCACTCCCCCTTTCGAGGAGGGTCCTTCTGAACTACACCAAGCTTGTCTCGGAAATACTCAAACTTTACTCGAGACAAAGGTTTGGTCAATACATCAGCAACTTGTTCATCAGTGCTCACACACTCGAACTTTATAGCTCCTTTCTGCACCATATCCCGTATATAGAAATATCGGATCTCTATGTGCTTTGACTTATCATGGAACTCTGGTTATCATCATCAACCATATCACTCCCCCTTTCGAGGAGGGTCCTTCTGAACTACACCAAGCTTGTCTCGGAAATACTCAAACTTTACTCGAGACAAAGGTTTGGTCAATACATCAGCAACTTGTTCATCAGTGCTCACACACTCGAGCTTTATAGCTCCTTTCTGCACCATATCCCGTATATAGAAATATCGGATCTCTATGTGCTTTGACCTATCATGGAACACTGGATTCTCCGTCATCTTGATACAACTCTGGTTGTCACACAAGATCATAGTGGAGTCCATCTCCAAGTCAAATAGTCCTGATAACAGCGTCCGAAGCCATATGGCTTCACAACTAGCAGAGCAAGCTGCTATATATTCCGCTTCAGTTGTGCTGAGAGCCACACTGGACTGCTCCCTGCTAAACCACGAGATCATAGCAGATCCCAGACAATAACATCCACCCGATGTGCTCTTTCTGTTTGAAACACTTCCAGCCCAATCTGCATCAGTATAAAACCATACAATCTGAAGTCATGATCTCTAAGATAATATAGACCAAAGTCTATTGTACCTTTTAGGTACCTCGTCACATGCTTTGCAGCTATCAGGTGAACACGTCTAGGCTCAACTAGATACTGACTCAGGGTGTTCACAGCAAAGCATATATCTGGCCTGGTATTCGACAGATACATCAGCGACCCAATAATCTGTCTGTACTGAGTCACATCCACTAATTCTGACGATTCATCAACTAACAATTTCAAGTTGGTATCCATGGGAGTGGCCATGACTTTACATTCCAACATATCAAATCTTTTCATGATTTCCACAGCATACTTTCCCTGGTTGAGAAAGATTCCCTCTGGACCTTGCCATACTTCTAGACCCAGCAAGTAATGCATCAATCCGAGATCTTTCATCTCAAATTCTGTAGCTAGCTTCTTCTTGCTTTCCATGATCTGTTTCTCATTTCCTGTCAAAAATAGATCATCCACATACAGTAATAGTATGACAGGTTCATCATCCATAACCTTAAGGTAAAGGTTAGGCTTAGCTTTACTTTTGGTAAAGCCCAAGCTTGTCAAGAAGCTATCAATTCTCCCATACCAAGCTCTAGGAGCTTGTTTCAACCCGTACAGAACTTTCTTCAATTTGCATATGTGAGTTCTTCTCTCTTCAACCTCAAATCCTTGTGATTGTTCTATGTACACTTCTTCCTCAATTACACCATTCAGGAAGGTTGTCTTCACATCCATCTGGTGTAAGCTCCACTTCATCATGGATGCAAGTGCCATGATGGTTCTAATGGAAGTGTACCTTGCAACTGGTGCAAATGTTTCTTCATAGTCAATTCCCTCTTTCTGAGAGAATCCTCTGGTCACAAACCTTGCCTTATACTTTTCAATGCTACCATCTGCAGCATGCTTTATCTTGTATATCCATTTGGAGGATACCACACTCTTGTCTTTTGGTTTGGGAACTACATCCCAAACATCATTCTTCATTATTGATTGGTACTCCTCCGTCATTGCTTCTACCCATTCTTTCTTATGAACTGCTTCTTCATAACTGGTAAGTTCTTGATCTACAAGATCACACATCAAAGCCACATAACTGGAAAATGGCTTTCATTTCTTGCTTGCTCTTGTGGAGCCTTCTGGAGCACCATATATTTCTGCTTCTTGTATAATTTCTCTTGCCCATGTTGGCTTTCTCTTCCGTGATATGTTCATAGGTGGGGGTTCTTGAGGTTCTATCATATCATGGTCTTCTGGTGTTTCTTCTTCAGGGAAGGAAACAACTTCTGTATTTCTAGGAGGTATATCTTCTTCATATACTTCTTCACACTGGCTCTTTCTAGATCTTTTGAGAGCAACTTCTTCATCAAATGTTACACCTCTACTAATTTCCATGTGATGGAATCCTGGGATGTATATTCTGAATGCCTTGGATGCTTCACAATACCCAACAAATATCCCCTTCTTTTCGGAAGGATCCAACTTAGTTCTCCTCTTTTGGTATGTAAACATATACACGGCACCCAAATATCTTGAGGTGGCTTACCTCAGGCTTCTTCCCTGTGAACATTTCTTCTGGAGTTTTGAATCCAAGGGCACTATGAGACAATCTATTTTGGACATAGACTGTCGTCCTTGTTGCTTCAACCCGTAGATGCATACGAAGATCTTGATCATGTATCATCGTCTTCACTGCTTCCATAATAGTTCTATTCTTTCTTTCCACAACACCCTTTTGTTGAAGATTGTAGGGAGTGGTTAGTTCCCTCTTGATTCCAGCTTCTTTACAAAAGACTTCAAAATCCTTTGAAGTGTATTCTCCACCATTATCTGTTCTGGGTGTCTTGATTCTCTTCTCTGAATGATTTTCTATCAAGGCTTTGAATTCCTTGAATTTTCCAAAGACTTCATCTTTTCCTTTTAGGAAATATATCCAAGTCTTTCTTGAATAGTCATCAATAAATGTAAGGTAATATTCATAGCCACTCAAAGATGTGGAGGGCATAGGACCACATACATCTGAATGGATCAATTCCAAAGTACTTTTAGTCTTTGTTTCACTCTTTGGAAATAGATTCTTGATATTCTTCCCTTTTGCACATCCTTTGCAAGTGCCTTCATGATCAACCTTCAAATCTGGTAATCCTGTTACTACTTTGCTCACATAGGGTAGTGCCTTGTAGTTGATGTGAGCAAGCCTTCTATGCCATAGCTCACTTGGGCTAGTGGCTTCATGAACAAGGGTTGCTTCTGAATGTCCCTTGAGTTTATATATGCCTCCTCCTTCTTCACCAATGACAACTGCATCCTCAATTGATTTTCCTTTAGGCCACATGAGTACTTGTCCATCTATGAATGCAACCCTATAACCTTTCTTATCTAATGCTAAGATAGAAAGTAAGTTCTTCAATCCTGGTACATATAAAACTTCCTTCATCTTCATGGGGGTTCCAAAATCAAGCTTGTAGCTTGCTTCACCAATTCCTTTGATGGGATATTGGTAATCATCTCCTAATGATACCTTTTGTGGAGAGGATCTTTCTTCAAGTCTTGACAAGGTTTTCTTTTGTCCCTTCATGTGCTTGGAAGCACCACTATCAATAAGCCATGTATCTTCTCCAGGTGTTATGGACCCAGCGAGTGCAGAGAATAGAACATATTCTTCTGCATCTTCTTCTTCTACCTTAGCTCTTTTCCTTTGAGGTCTTTCCTCTTCTTCTTCACTATCATCTTCTGCTAGATGTGCTTGATGTCTTCTATGGTGGAAACCCTTCTTTTTCTTTGAAGGACAATTTCTAGCAATGTGTCCTATTTTGTGACAATTGAAACATTGGAATGAAGAGTGATCTCTTTCTGGATTAGTTCTTCTTTTCTTTTGAAACCTTTGGAGAGGTTGAGACTCCTAGTGGCGTTCCTTCTTGAAGTTGGATTGACTTCTTCTTCTCTTGGTATGGGTGGCTAATGCTTGATTATCTTCTTTAAGTAGGGCCTCTCTATTGGCTACTCTAGCCTCCTCTTGAACGCAATCCTCCCATACAATATCAAACTTCATGCTTTCCTTTCTGGCACACATGGTCCGGATGAATGAATCCCAAGGTCTAGTGAGACCATTGAGAGCAGTCATGACTAGTTCATCTTCATCAAGGGAGTCTCCAATGGCTTCTAGTTGTTCCTTGAACTGGGAGACCCTTGTGAAGTAATCTTGAATGGATTCTCCTTGACTCATCATAGTGCTCTTCAATTGAGCTCTCAGGTTCATCTTCCTGTTGATGTTCCTCCCTTCATACATTATAGCTAGGGCATCATACATTTCTTTTGGGGTCTTCTTGGATGACACTTGAGGGATCAAGTGGTCTTTGATAGAATCAACAATGATTCTTTTTGCCCTAATCATGTCCTTCTTGCACTTCTCTTTAGCTTCATCTTCCTCAGGTTCTGCAACTTCATCTTTGATGTATTGGGCAAGATCATTCTCTTCAAGAATGAGACCAATCCTATATTTCCATGCCCGGAAATTCTCTATGCCTTCTAGCTTGTCCTCAAGGTCACCAAAAATTGAAAATTCTTAAAATGAAAAACTGACCTTACCAAGAGATGTGCTTGACTGAAATTAGTTGACTGGTGTACTTGGTTTCTGGAAACTTCAACTTTTCACCCTTCAAACTTGACCAGCGGAATTCGGATCTGCAGCAGTTTTTTGGTTCACTAGTTTTCTGGTTTTCTGGTTCACTGGTTCGCAGTTTTACTGGTTCACTGGTTCGCAGCTTTTCTGGTTCACGGGTTCACTGGTTCGCAGCTTTTTTGGTTCACTAGTTTACTGGTTTACTGGTTTTCTGGTCCAGAAGTCAAACTAGGGTTTGACTTATCCCAGGGTTCTACCCACTCAAAAACTTCGATCTAGGGCTCAAAATTTCGCTTTTGAGGAGCATCTAGCCATGCAATCATATTCCAAAAATTCCAACTTTTGCAGAAACCCTAATTTCTCACCGAAGGAAGAAGAGAGATTTTCACCTTGTGAAAGATGTCCTATTTAGGCTAGCTCTGATACCATGTTAAGTTTAGCATAAAATTCACAACAAGAGCATAATAAGGATCACTAAAAGAAACACAATCACAAGATAGACACAGATTTATCCTGGGAAACCCTCATGGGGTAGAAAACCCAACAAAACTTCCTCAATATAGATGATCAACAAATACAAATATGTAATCCCCAAACAAGAGCTCCTTCTCCTCCTTCGCAAATCTCTCTCTCTCCTATGCGAGCTTCACAAGCAAGTGAGTGTATGTTTCAAATGAGGAACACACCTCCTCTATTTATACTTTACTTCACTTGACTTTTAACCCTAACTGGGCCAACTTCTCCTAGGAGAGTCTAATAACCCCTAATAACTTAACTCAGGGCCGACCCCACTAGGAGAGTCTAATAACCCTAGTTATAATATCCCGACGGAGGAATAAAACATCTTCGGATGAATAATAATGTCCCGACGGAGGAATGAAACATCTCCGGATAATAAAGTACAAATAGAATATTCTTAGAAGTTACAATATTTCAACAATTTGCACTGTAGTATGTTATTTCCCCCAAGCCTCACCACATTTTGCACTTCACAGGGATTCCAAGGGGGACCATTTCCTCGACCTTTACACTGACATCTCCGACTATTCCACTCTCAAGGCGTTCATTCTTCTATGGAACTTCAATGCCCATACCAAAAACTTACAAGTGTCCCTACATGACAAACCCGAGGATTCACTTTGCCTCTATGAGATAAAGCCGAAGACCATGTACCTTAACAATAGTTTTGACGACGGGATCGAGCCACTTGTAGTGGCTCTTACGACAGGATTGAGCCACTTGTAGTGGCTCTTACGACGGGATCGTGCCACTCAATATATGGGAGACACCATTTATAGTTTAGCAAATACCATAATTTAATGCTCCCTAATGGTCTCCCCTGCTTCATAGGGTCAAAAGGTTTCACTTGCTTCCCACACACTGAGGGAGCCAACCAAGACCTCCCACACATCTGAGACTTCTCTATCTCTCCCCTCCCTTTGACAGACCACACCCTCATCACCTTCTCCCTCTCCATGTCCCCTCAAGAGACAGTGCTTCCAAAACCGATTTCAAGACATCTCGTCCAATCTTTACCTTCTAGAGACAATTATTGCACCAAGAGTAGCGATGTGCTCACAACCCAATATGGGGGAGATGTTGCAACGCATAACATTGTGTAACATTATGTAACATGACATTCCTATAAAAAAGAAATAAAAATGCAAATGATGTCAACTTAAACAAACAAAAAATTAAATTATATTGATTTGATCTTAAACCTAGATATATCAATAATCGAGAGGGATCAAATGTCTTGACGTGTGCATTTTTTCTTAATGTGTAAAGAAATTAAGATAAAAAAAATTACACCTCAAGAAAAATTGGATCCCTCTCGATGCTTAACAGATCTGGTTTAAGATGGATCTATGCTGGTTAGACCTACAGTCCTTCATAGTTTAGATATCCAAGGACGGTATGCTACAAATAGACTAGACTTGGATTAAGAAAGTCATGATCTTGCTTCCCAGGCGCATCATCCAGTGCAACGTACCATCCTCCAACCCATTATTTAAGCAGATTTCTTAGCCCAACCCTTTCCTTTTGAGCTCATCTTTCGTCTCTTCTCCTTCCTACATAGAGTCCAAACCTTTGGGGACTCTTCCATAAGAAGAGCAAGGTGCCCTACCAACACTCTTCTCCTCAAAGGCCCTCATCTCGAATTGCCACACAAACCACCCACAAGGTTTGTGTTCAAAGGCCTCTTGGCTTCTCCAAGTGAAGATTCCCTAGAGTGCCTTCCCCCCTTTAGGTGCTCTCTACATGCACCAATCCATCTCTTGCCAACCAGACAAGAATTGAGACGAGCCATCAGAGAGGACATCTACAGATTCTACATGTATGTTACTTGGACCTCACCTCCAGAGAGCCTAGGCTAGAAGTTGTCATTCTATCCATAATACTTACTAGAGTTGCAAGATGGCATTATCATCCCTCTCTCATACACATGAAGAAACTAAATGCACTCACTCAAGATTCCTCTAGGTCGGCTCTCAGTGGGCTTCCATTGAGTCCAGGTGGAGACCAATCACCATATCTCGTGGCCAAACAAGATCTGCCATATGTGCCACTTATAGGAGTCGAAGACAAAGATGCACCTCATTTTCAAGTGTCCCTCTTATTATGATATTAGAGGATGCTATTATTGCCTATATAGGTACTCGAGGAGTTCCCTCTCCACTTTCTTTTGGCTTTGCAATCAAAGATGCATACCCTTTTCATCAAGGAGATAGTCAATCACAGATCTCAATTTGTGCACACCCCTCCCCTCGACCTTATCCCCCAAGCAATGGACCAAAATCCTCGACGCCTAAGAAACCGGATTCGCTCAAAACCCTCAGCGTGTCGCGTCGGGATCGAATCGGACACGATTCGGTCTGAATTCGTGTCCGATTCGAACTTTGAACGAATCCGTTTTCAGGACACGTTGGGAAAACGAATCGGACTCGAAATGTGAGCGTGTCCTGACTGTTGGACACGAATTGAGAAAACAGGACACGTAAATCGCGGAAAAAGGCATCTGGGTTTGCTTTAAAACAAAATTTTGGCTTTCTTTTTGTCATTTGCAAGGAAGCAATTGGTTGAGAGTGAGTGATTCGTGAATACTGAATCGTGATTTGTGAATGACAATGTGTAATCATTAATGTGTTTTTATTCTAATTTCTATTGAATATTTGTAAATGTTCTAGTTTCTAAAGATTTTTGGATCTATATGTCTATATTTTTAAATTTTAATATATTTTTAAAAATATATATATATGTATATAAAATGTGTCCTACGTGTCCTGATTCCGGGGGTCACCGTGTCCGTGTCGGACTCTCGTATTTTCGTGTCCTTCGTGTCCCATGTCCCCGTGTCAGGTGACTTAGCTCGACGCTTATTCGAAGGTGCCAAAGCAAGCCACATACCACACATCATCATAGCGATAGATGAAACAATTCCAAACAGATCCAAATCATGGCTCCTCCCACCCATCAGGCTACACCCCAAAGTTGGTGAAGCAGCCAAGGTTCTATCTGGAGTCTTCTTGGACCTTGGATGGTAGGAAAGCAAGGTTAGCAATGGGTTTGAAGGATCCAGGCATGCATTCAATTCATGAGACCCTTGGATGGTAGGAAAGAAAGCTTAGTGTTAAAGTTAGTGCAACTACGAGACCCATTCTAAGAGAGGATGGTACCCTAGTCAGTTAACTAGGGTTCCTGGTCAAGTTAACCGAGCAAAGTAAAGAGTAAGACCCTAGAAGGTACCCTAGGGCCCCCAGCTGTCTCCCGGGGTTCTTGGTCGAGGAAAAAGTAGGTTGATGCCATGGCAAAGTCCCTAGCATGTGGCTAGGGCCCCTATTTGTCTCTAGGGTATGTTGGTCTAGGACCAGAGTCCAGATAGTATCTTGGTCACAAGGACCAAGCAGGTCCTACAGGTTGAGACAGAGACCTCCTGGTTCAAGACCAGGCAAATTCTTGGTCACAAGGACCAAGTAGTTCTTGCAGCGACATACTTGGTCAATTAACCAAGTGGATCTTAGTCACTAGACCGAGATAATGATGTGTGATGTCCTCCTCTCCTAGGTCTTCGAGATGGTTGAGTTAGATGGTCTTCTCAAGGGACTGGCCACCCCTTGATGGAGCCACTAGCAATTGACCTAAGGAGCAGTCTGGAGGACCACATGATCACATCATCCAGTGTGGACCCTTCCTTATACAGTGATGATGAACTTTCAGGTTGTATGGAACATTTATACATTTGAGAGAGAGATGATTGGTTGTACCCCACCTTGGTTGCTCATCCTTGGTCTTTACACCTTGTTGTTCTCGGTCCTATGGTACCTTGTCTTTGACTTGTGGTTAGTAGGGTCATCTACCCACCTTGAGTTGTTTTTTGATTTGTACCACCTTGATGTTTTGGTCTTATGGGTACACCCCTTGGTCATGGGGGTTATGGGTCATGTACCCATTCTTGTTTTAATGATTTGACTTGTACCATGTGTTGGTCCTTGTACCCTCACCTAATTAATTGTATGACCCTATTACCCCCTTAAGACACTTTATTTATATAATATTTTATATTTTATTGTTTTGGTGTCTTAAGCTTTATTAGTTAGTAGTATAGTACCCACCTAAGACATAATTATATTTTATTATTTTGGGTTGGTACCCTCCTTGTTTAGTGGTACCCTAATTCAAATAAAGAATTTAATTATTGATCTTTCTAGAAGGCTCTAAGATCTATTTAATTGAAGCCACTTACTCATCATTTGCCATGCCATAACATCATCTCATCACCATATTTCAGATCTGATTATTCTGCTGCTTGACGTCAAAGGCTTAAGGGTTTGTACTGCTGCTTGCACATCCATGTTTGAAGGCCACCCACTTGATTGAACATTTCAGATCTGATCTAGGGTTCACTGCTGCTACAATTGGTTGAACCGTGACCTAGCTAAGGTCTTTTCCAGCCTGTCTGCCATCCATTTTGTCTCCTGTGACATAGCTCATCTCAGCCATGACTTTAGGGAGGCCTGATCTGCTGATTTATGGTGACCCAAGCTGCTGGTTTGTCTTTGACAGAGACCTGAGCTGTTGATTTGTGTTTGCCTGAAGTTCGATCTGCTCAACTGTTAGCAATCTGCCTGCTCTGGTTACTTGTTAGTGGAGGCCGTGAAGTCTGATCAACCCTTCTGCGTTAACATCTGCCTGCTATAAACCCCGATCTGCTGTTATACGTCTGCCTGTGGTCCGATCTGTTGATTAGAGGGTCTGACCTATTATGTATCAGCTCAGTAGTGGGAGCCGTAAGACCTTAAGGTCTGTTTCAGTTTGATGGTGGCACACTTGTGAAGGCCGTGAGGCCATAGGGTCTGATCCAACCCTGTTGTGTGCACACTTGTGGAGGGCGTGACCCTCTTTAATTTAGTTTTGTTTGCTGACAGTTCAATGGTGGTGGCCACAGGTTGTTTAGACTGCTTATACGGAGCCCTTAACTGTTTATTGATGCTGAGACTTGTTCTTTCACCAGACCTATATGTGATCTATGTGCTAAGGCCTAACTAGGGTCTGACCCATGAGCTAAGATTTAACTGTGAACAGATTTCTTGTGCTACTTGCTTGAGGCCTTATTTGTTGCTTGGGGTTCAGATCTTTTGTGTTGTGTTTTGACTGTCATTGACTGCCCTTGTTTGACTGTACCCCAAACCTCTCTCTCTCTCTCTGGTTTGTACTTACCCTCTAAGTTAGGGTCAGCTGGTTCCTAGTGCTTGACTGGCCTCTGAGAGGCTCAGCTCATTCTGAAAGTAAAATTTTCTGAGTATAAAACAGGAAGGGTCCCACACTCCAGGTGAGTATCCTCACTTGTCTCTTTTATTGATTAAACATGTTAGTTATTCTGCTATTGCTGGTCACATGATACTGAAGATTACTTTAAAACAAGGACCCCTTGGTAGTGTTAAAGTTGAAAAGTTGAAAGAGATGAAAATTATGTTTTGAATTATCTTGTTTAAGTTACTGCTGTACTATTCTACTTCAGTATAAATTTGCTACATTGAATTTTTGCATTAAAGTAAATAAAAAATTATTTTTCTGCATCAAACCCTAACCCTAACCAAACTTTTCAGGCATGCATTCAAGTCATGAAGCTGGTAGTTCAATCAATGGTATGGCATTAGTGCTGTTTCACTGTTATACCATTTCAGTTAATCAGAATACTCCTACAAATGAAGTAAATTAGTAAAAATGCGTGGTTTTGGAAATCAAAACTTTTGACAACAGGCCGGTTAGTCCATCCAAACCATTTCCTATGAAACCCTTGGATGGTAGGAAAGCAAGCTTCACAATGGTTTTGAAGGATTCACGCATGCATTCAAGTCATGAAGCTGGAAGTTTAATCAATGTTAAGGCACTAATGCTGTTTCACTGTTATACCATTTCAGTCAATCAGAATACTACTACAAATGAAGGAAAATAGTATAAATGCATAGTTTTGGAAATCAAAATTTTTGACAACAGACTGGTTAGTCCAGCCAACCATTTCCAGTACATCTATCATTATTCGATTGCTCATCTATTTTTTAGATTGGGAATAAAGGTTGTGACCAACTCATTCAAAGAAAAACTAGCACCCACACTTGGATTTCTAAAGCTGGAACTCACCATCAAAAATTAATTATTTGCCAATATGGATTGTACTGACTCCCATGTCATTTTCTTTATCCAGTGGACTTTTCTGCAAAACCATTTGGCATGCCTGAATATTAGTCTTATTATTTTAAGCCCATTCATTACACCGAGTGTAAACAAGGTGCTTGCAACCCAGTATGGGGGAGATCCTGTAACGGACGTCACATGTTACATGTCACATGTAACGTTTTCAAAAGTAATAAAATGTAAAAAGTAATAGTATGGGGGAGATCCTGTAACAGATGTCACATGTCACATTGTCACGTTTATAGTATGGGGGAGATCATGTAACAGATGTCACATGTCACATTTGTCACGTTACGTTACAACCCACTATGGGGGAGATGTAACGTTTGTCACATTTGTCACGTTACGTTACAACCCAGTATGGGGGAGATGTTGTAACGTTTGTCACATTTGTCACGTTACGTTACAACCCAGTATGGGGGAGATGTAACGTTTGTCACATTTGTCACGTTTGTCACGTTACGTTTCCATGTCGGCTCATAACTTATAAAAAATCAAAAGTAATTAAAAATTTCATGTTCGCTCATAACTTATCAAAAATAAAAATAAAAATAATTAAAAAATTAAAAGAGAGGGATCCAATTTCTTGAGGGGTAATTTTTTTCTTAATGTGTAAAAAATTTAAGATAAAACACAAAAAATTTCACCTCAAGAAATTGGATCCCTCTAGGTGCTTGATAGATCCGGGTTTGAGATGGATCTACGCTGGTTTATGTACATTTGGAGGCCATGCAATTCTGCAACTTATTTTCACATCTCATGTATCTACATTTGTGTAGACAATTAACAGTGGTTTAATGAGCTATTGCCATTGACCCTGCATTCTTGGGTTGGCTATTCAACCTAAGATAGCACCCTTTATGAAGATCAGCATTCTACATCTCTATACAATATAGTGATCTTTCTATAGGTCTCGCTCATCACTTCCATGTCACGATGCTTATAAATGTCAGCCTCTGATTGAGGTCATTCCTTCGTGCCACATCATCAATCTATTTTAAAATATCAGGAAGAACAATAAAGAGAATTTAGTATTTCATGCAGAAGATATCTTGCAGTCTTAACATTGATTGTTTGCATTAATTTTATATGTGCCTTAAACAGACACGTCAATCCATTTAACTTATCTTCTTTCTGCATAGTACTAGGAATGTTCAACTTTGAAAAAATAAACAATTTATGGTAACTCTCGGGCATGGAAATAGTTAGCAGAATTTTCTACTTGTATGGACAACAGTAACTAAGTGTTCAGGAGACAAGCAATCCCTTCTTAACAAATCCAATCACATACATGATACAGTGCTATTCAACACCACTTCCATGGCTGATTCACCCAATTTATGGTTACTCTCAGGCATGGAAATAGTTAGCAGAATTTTCTCCTTGTATGGACAAGAGTAACTACGTGTTCAGGAGACTAGCAATCCCTTCTTAACAGTTCCATTCACATACAGAGCTATTCAACATCAATTCCATGGCTGACTCACCCAAAGTTGAATAATCGAACACTGTTCCTCAAGCTATAGATGCCAAGCATCCCTGGTTGTCGGTCTTGGCCAAAGTTTGATCTCTGAACAGACCACCGAGTCCTCCAAAATGTCAGAACACATCTCACTATGCACGTGATCTTAACACATGTCAGACAAGCCAAATCGGTTTAAGTGGACATTAATAGGATAATTTATCCTTTTATTATACGGCATTGTGTTTAATTTTACTCCGTAGCATGAAGCTTATATTTCCACAGAGTATTTGTTTTGCATATATGGTTTATGATGTCAGCAGGTCCAAGGTTTCCACAGAAAAAAGGATTTGTAGGATGAAATAAGTGACCGATTTCTTATTCTCCTTCAGCAAGAGAGATTACTTTATATATTACCAGAGTAGATCCATTTTAACCCTACACCTATCAAGCACCAACAGGGATCACATCCCTGGAGGTGCAAACCCTTTTAACAGTGCAAGCCTTTCCTCAAGGGATCTGATCCCTCTTGGCACTTGATAAATCCAGGGTGAAGATGGAGCTATGCAGGTTTTTATTCTGTTTAAGAAAAATGTTCATTTCATTAGCTTTGTTAATATTGATTTGTGTGTGTGTTGATTTTTTTGTTTACAAGGCAGAGATTCATTTTTTGTAATTATTTATAACCAACCTATGATGATGTATGATGACATCAGCCCCGTATGGAGGAGACTGTCAATCATTGGTAACAACCTCCTCATTACTGAGCTATAAAATAAACCTATTGGTGCAATAAAAACACACAGTTATTGCAAAAAAAATTGCAACTAATTGAACAATTTATATTTGAATTTTGATTGCATGAAGATCAACCATGTGTCAAAAGTCTTGAGTTACATGCTCTGGCACTACCCCATGAGATTAACAAAACCTCGTTAACCATATCCTCGGGGCCCAGACACGTGAAGAGTGTACATGGTTATAAGAAATGAGTATAGATATTGGCTTTAATTGCTTTCCTGACATCAAAATTTGCAAATTGGAAATAATTAATAAAAAGATGTGAACATAAAAGGAAAATCAAACACTTATTATCAGCAAGGCATTAAACCTGGAAAAGCAAAGAACGTTGCTTTGTCTCTGGATCAAATTGCTTTGTAACTCTGTAGCCAGGCCGACCAATTTTAACTGCAAGAGCCAAATAACTAGATGTCATTTTTCTCATATAAATATACTGCCAAGTTAACACTCCCTTCATACACAAGCTGCAGGAAACCAAATCTCCTTAATAATTATAATCTGAAGGTTCAGTTTACAATCATCGGCATTTCAGATCAAAGTCGCATGCTGTTGCAAACAAAATTGTAACATATTTTCTTGTTATTCCAAGGCTTGCCAAACAAATTCCAGCATCCACCTCATAAAATTCATATATTTTATTTTCTCGTATAAGAGGAAAAAGCCCCAACATAAGTAAATCCAAAAAGCTAAAATTTGTTTCACTCCATTAATAAATTCAGCAGGCCTTAACCAAGTATGGCATTCCTTCAATGGAAAAGGGTGCACACAGTAAACATCAAAGATAGTCATCCTATACAATGGAAAAAGGTGCAAAGATCATAGATAATCATTGCTATAGTAACAAATACAAATTGGAACCTGCCATGAACTGGAAGCAATCACAGAATACAAGAGGAAAATTAGAGGTTGTTAATCAAAAGGAAAAGATAAAGAAATAATCGGTTAGAGATTTTGAGGAACTAACCTGATCTCCGTGGTGCAACCTTCCTTTTATTTGGTTGTGGTAGGGCTGGAGCGTCTTTTGCTTCACGAGCAGCACGTTTTGCTAAATTTGTTTGATGTCTCTTTCCTTGAGTGTGTGCCAAGTAGTTACCTTCGTTGTTATGTAGGGTCAAACATAGTTTGCATTCATAGCTGTAAAATTCAGCTACAAACATGAGTTCCTGGCATCTCAAAACCTCACCAGTGTAAAAAGAGAAAAAGAAATACTTCCCAAATGCAATATCAACTGTAATGATAATCATACAGCATATATATAGCACCATTATAATTAATAGGCAAAAAAAATACTTCCCAAATGCAATATCAACTGTAATGATAATCAAACAGCATATATATAGTAACAGTAATTAATAGGCAAAAACAATACTTCCCAAAACATTAAACTATTTTAGTACACATTAGCTGCCACTTATTTATTGCAGACAGTCCTAAATATCTGGTGCAAACAACTCTAAAATGGCAATACTCTACTCTAATTAAACACTCTGTGATTCCATGCAGTGCAAAAGGATAACAAGAAAATCTTAAATGAATGACTGAAAAGTTATCTCAACCTGAAATACAATTTCAGAAATACCATATCACATTATAACATAAAGTCTTAATCAATATAATCTCTAATGTGTCAATATAATATACAATGAAAACTAAGAAAAGAATAAACCCAATTAGTGCACTGAAGGGTCCAGTCAATGGAGCACGGAAAGAAAAGAAAACCACTGAAATTAGAGCTCTGCAACACGAAACTCTATATGACTACCCTTGGCATGTTAAATTATGGCATGCAGAGCCTTTTTTGTCAACATAGTCTGTCCCAAGGGAATAGCAGTAGAGACAAACAGTTGGGCAAAACCAACTGCTAGCCACTAAATAAAGTTTTGATATTGCAAATGGATTTTATTTTATTTTATCCCAAAAGCTATGGCAGATGGTTGTACAATGTTCACAATATGGTAGCTAACGTGGGCTATCAAGCAAAACCATTTGGCATTAAAACAAGAAGAATTTCAATCTTTTGGAGGAAACAAACATTTTTAATTAGATTCCACAAAATCTGGAATAGATGAGTACAGTTACTTCAGTCTTCAATTCATTATCTGCTTTGGAATAGCTATGTTAGTGACATTACAAAGCTCTTCATTAAAGTCTTTTTATCATCACTTCTGTGATACTCTGAAGCAGGATTTCTAAATGAAAAGGGAGCTACCTAAGAACATAAACTTTATTAGTTAGAAGTAGAACTAAGAAGTCAGTATTCAAATCAGGTTGTGAGACTTGGACTTGGCAAAACTTCAGCCATCTTGGGACTCAGCAAAACTCAGTGCAAGACTCTGTGAAACTCTGCAAATAGAGGGGAAAAAAACTCAATACAGAAAATTCTGAGTTTTGCCAAGTTTTGCCGACTTTTAGGCAAGTTTGGCAAGATTCATTAAGGAAACTGAGTTTTGCCTACTTTTAGGCAAGTTTTGTAAGATTCAATAAGTAATGGCGGGTTCTGGGCAAATTTAGCCCCAAGTACTCATTTCACAAGAGAATCAACAAGACTTGCAAGTGCATTGACCCCATTCCAAGACTCACAACACTGATTCAAATAGATAAAGTGAGAATTTTATTATCTTATTCCTTTCATGCTAGGCCATAAGAACTGTGAAAAACCTTTTTTTGAAACATGACGAACATAGTACCTAATTGACCTATAAATCTGGGGTATCAACGTAGATTTAAAAATAAAATAAAATACCCCCTAATGACATGCAGAAATATCAAACCCACACAAGGCATAAAATTTGATGGCTTTATGACCAAACCCATCAAGCTTGGAATTTAATGGTGGCTATACAACCATCACTGACCATTTGACCTGTCACCTTAACAAGTACAGGAAACATTTTTTGAAGACAGACAGAGGAATGAGCTGACATTTCTGAATGCGAGTTTCCAATGTGAAGCTTGTGTGAATGAACGTTTATGAATGCAACCTTGTATGAACGTCTTATAGTGTACAGTGTATATACTACTGACAAAATGTAAAGCTTGTATGAATGAGCTTTTGCCAGAATTACATTTTGACAATGGAAATGCAAAAATCTTGATGGATTCAATAGGAAAATTAGCAGTACGAACATAAAGAAGGGAACAAGGAATTTGTGATGAGACTTAATCCCTAGGTTCCTAGTTGACTTAGTTAGACTATGTATTATTATTGTAATTTAATCCTTTAATTTAATTTCTCATATCTCATTTGTACATAATTCACCAGAGACTTGGTCATACTTGATCACCCCCCTCAATATGTATATTTTATTGTAACCATATGAGACTTGGTCTAGATTGATCACTCCCAACAATTTTGAACTTCTATACATACATAATACAAAGAAAAGTGCCATATGTGCACATTAGCAATCTTCTCACTAATTGCGACTATTCACATCGCTGCTGTGTGCCCATATCAATTGGTATTAGAGCCTTGCGATCAATGCTTCTTTAGGGCCTAGACATTCTGGTCTCCTTCAGGAATTTCTTCCTACCCAAAATCCTTCTTCAAGCATTTTTCAAGCAGTTCAAGAAATTTGCAGGTGCATCAACTTGTGTTCAAGCATTTCCTGTATCCTAGGCTCCCCACAAAACGTTTAGTGACTTCACAGAATCTAAAGACTCCAATCTTGCCCAAATCTTGGCCAAACCGCTGTAGGAGTGCCAACGTCTCTTGTTGGAAACTCTTGTTACTCAACAACAGCAGTAAGTGCAGCAACAAGAGTTTCAAGCTAAAATGATGCAGTATGGTAAGTATGTTCCAGCAACTCCTCACTACTCAGCAGCATGCAATCCAACAGACCCCCCTGCAACACTAAACACAGCCTCAACCCAATATTCCCACCAGCACCAAGGCACTAACTCATAAAATATGTTGACGTTAAATGGCTTACTGAGTTTTATTGATGGGATCGCTGTACAACATGCAACCAATCCTATTGCACAGGATGAAAATGATATTAAAAATAGGGTAACATTGGCAATTTTAAATTTGTCGATAGGAAAAAACCTGAGTGACAATATCCAAGATGCCAAGACAGCCAAAGAAGCATGGGACTCAATCACAGCACTGTGATAAAATAAAAATGATCCTAGAGCATGGATGCTCAGGAATCACCTATACAACCTCAAGTTATCAGACACAATGGTGGACCACACACAACAGATTAAAGATGTCAAAACCCAGTTAGGCAAAATCAGAGAAACAGTCACCAATAAGGAATGATTGCCCCAACATTAGAAAGTTTGCCCAGGTCTTATGAAAGCTTTGTCAGCAGCTTGACCATAGCAGGCAAGATAGGATCAACGTCTTTTAATGAACTTGAAGGTTTATAACTTATAGTTACAAGTTACAACATGAGCAGATGTTGGAAAAAATCATGGTGTTGAATCCTTTGGGGTTTATGCAGCAAAATACAAGCAGAAGTGGAAGAAAACTGTTACTCCAAAGAAGACTGAGCGTAAGGAAGGTCCAAATTTCTCAAAAGAGGAAAACAAGCCTAAGATATGTCACTCCTGTGGCAAACCTAGACACTTCAAGAAAGACAGCAGGAAGTTGCAGTATGATCAGTGAAAAGAGAAGCAATACAACCACTTTTGAGGAAAAAGTTGATGAGAAGCACAAACAACTAATCCAAGCACTATACTGAAGAATCCTGGTGCATTGACTCAGTAGCCAACCATCACATGGCAAGCAAATAAGGATGGTTTAAGAAGATTGATGAGTCAAATGGAGACTCAGGCACACTCAGAGATGATTCAGCTTTAACAGTTGAAGGGATCAGTGATATGACAATAAATCGTGACAGTTATCACAGTGATGTGTTGTATGTACCTGGTGATGAGCCCCACAATCGACCCATTTAGCTCATCTTCTATGTCCTTTCATCTATTCAGAACCTTTATCATGCCACCTTTGAATTAAATATTTGCCAAACTTCTGATTTTGTAGCCATTGCAGTTTGTCTAATGAACTAATTACAATTGATATGCTTTGGCACTGTTTATAAGGATTTGTGATGAATTCTCCTAAGTTACCAGGATATGGAGACAGATTCGGATACGGATCCAGATCCAGATACAGATTCGCCAGATTTTTTAAAACCCCGGGTCCGGATACGGCGGAGAAACGAGAAGTACAAAAAAATATATAAAAATATTTACATAATAAATAAAAATATAGAGTGAAGAATCAAAACTATTCATGAAACACAAGAGTAGAACTATAAGTTATTGCCAAAAAAAAGAGTTCATGTACCATAACTGATAATTTGATGAGTTGTAACCATGATTGATATTGACAATTTTAAAAACCATTTCAGCATGAACTTGAAGCAGGTCATAATAGTGTTTTTGTGATCTACATCCACATGTCCCTATCAGCAGGGAATAAAATGGTTTTCTTGAAGGCTATGGCAAGACTACATAACAGTGTAGGTGAAGTGAGCAACAACATAGCACATAAAGATAGATCAGCCCTTGACAGCAGACCTTGACCATAAAGATAAATCAAATAAAAACATTGAGAGCAGAACTATAAGTTATTGCCAAAAAAAAGAGTTCATGTACCATAACTGATAATTTGATGAATTGTAACCATGATTGACATTGACAATTTTAAAAACCATTTCAGCATGAACTTGAAGCAGGTCATAATAGTGTTTTTGTGATCTACATCCACATGTCCCTATCAGCAAGGAATAAAGTGGTTTTCTTGAAGGCTATGGCAAGACTACATAACAGTGCAGGTGAAGTGAGCAACAACATAGCACATATAGATAGATCAGCCCTTGACAGCAGACCTTGACCATAAAGATAACTTGAAGGCTATGGCAAGACTACATAACAGTGCAGGTGAAGTGAGCAACAACATAGCACATAAAGATAGATCAGCCCTTGACAGCAGACCTTGACCATAAAGATAAATCAAATAAAAACATTGAGAGCAGAACTTGATATTGATATATCGGAGTTCAAGAGCAGATCTTGATACAAGGATAGATCAGACCTTGAGCAGGAATGGATTTTACACTTTTAGCCATTAGTCGTTTAGGGTTTTTAAGTTTTTCCTTAAAAGACAATTTTTGGGGGGGATCAATGGGTCATAGAAGCACTAGAAGTTTCAGGATCCGTTTGAAAATTTCAGGAATTGTTTGATTTTTCACAGGATCCATTTCATAGGACCAAGATATGTTTCCTTGTGTAGGGGATCCGTTTCCATGATGGATCCTAGGTGGATCCGATCCGAATCCGTGGATCCGCGGATCCTACACACTGGGGTGGCAGATCCAGTAACAGAGGAATTCTCTGAGTTGCATGTATGCTTGATGAATATGCTAAGTTACCAGGATTCAGATCCAGATCCTGACACATCCACCAGATTTTTTTAAAGGCCAGCATGTGGATACAGCAGGGAAACAGCAGGTACAAGCAATATAAATATATTTTTTATAATTTTAAAATAAAATTTATATAAAAAATTTAAAATTATAATTTTTAAAAAATATATAACTCTTATATACTTTGTAATGTATAATACTCGTTAATTAATACACTAATAGATAATAATTAATCTAATGTATTATACACAAGAATGTGGTCTATCAGCAAGCACCGAGGTGATTATGGCTTGTATTAACGTGGAGACCTGGGTTCAAATCCCTGAGCAGGTATGATTGTAAATATGGCCTTGTAAGTATAAGAAGTATTTCTCAAAAAAAAATCTAATATATTAATCAATTTAGTACAAGAACATCGGTGATATATATTAAATATTGGTGCCCCATTTCATAATATAAGTTAATTAAATAAGCATTCATGTTGTGTGCGACATTTATTTATATAAACATTGGTGCCCTTATATAAGAATCAAGATTATAACAAAACCCAATGGGACCCTTTTTATGGCGCCGCCATAATTTATGGAAGGTTCAGGACCCTTTTTCACCACAGAAGGAATGTGACACTATTTATGGAAGGTTCAAGAGCCTATTTTATTTCACAACAAAAGGAATGCCCACACCACAATGTATGGAAGCTTTGGGAAATTTTTTCACAGCTGCGTGAACCTTCTATCCATGTCTAAATTTTTGGACCCAATCTTGGGTAGATCCAGGTCCAGATCCATAACTGATCCAAGGATCCATCCACCAGGGTCCACAATTCTGATAACACTATTAATGTGTGTTAGTAACCAGGCTTGATGAGATGTGATTGTTGTTTTTGCTTTTATGATATTCTATAACTACGACAGAACAATTATTCATTTAATTCATCATGAAAAGATATTAGCTGCAGTATTTATGATCATAAATTATAACAGTAATAGACAAATAGACTATCAATTCTGTCCAACTCTGTAGCCCATGAAACTTGTTAAAAACTTAAATATCACAAACCATATTGTGGTCATTCAACAATTGGTGAGGCATGTCCAACTCTCCAGTTCAGCCAACCTGAAAATCCGCTTCTCCAACTAGGAAGGAAGATGAGCCTAAGAATTTGTTTAGCCGATCAAGAAGATGATGGACCTGAGAAATCGCATGTCCAAGAACCCACCAGTATGTCAGTTAACTGCCACAAGGTAGTTGGTAATTCTTTGGGGGGGGGAATCAATTGGGGGAATTTGGAATTCCCTAGTACAAGTTTTGAGGAATCCAAAAACTCGCCAATATAATATGTTCATCTGCAACTCAATACTTTTTAGATTCTCCTTAGCTAGAGGAGGAGAAGGATGACTTGGGAATTCACTTCTCCAGCAACCCACCGGTTCAATCGATCAAGAAGGAAGATGGACCTAAGAAATCGCTTCTCCAACAACCCACCAACAGGTCAGTTAACGACCACAAGGTAGCTAGCAATTCTTGGGAGGAAATCAGCTGGGGGGATCTTGAAATTCCATAGTACCCATTTTGAGGAATCCAAGAACTCCCCAATATATATATGTTCGTCTACAGCTCAGTTTCTTTTAGATTCTCCTTAGCTAGAATAGAGTTCACGAGTTGCAAACTTGCAAAGTATTATTGTAATTTTCATAGCGTGTCCATGAATGAAACACTTATTATTGCAAAGTTGAATTAAGAGTTATATTCCTTAGTTGTGTACATCTTGAAATTCCTCTTCCAACACCCTAAGCTCATGTGGATGCCTGAGTAATAGTTATTTGTTTACGTTTAGCAATCACTCTATAGTTGCACATTCTATTGGATTCTTCCACCAGCATACCTTGATCATGTTGTTAGCAGAAGAATTATCGTTTTGTTAAGCACATTCTATATATAGTTCTTTTATGTAGCATTAATTTCCTGCTTTAATGGTATGGTTTACTTTTAGGCCTTGTGGTTTACACTCTGCAGGTTTGAAGTTATGATCAATCCATCCTGGAGAGCCAATCAACATTCTCTACCCTGGACGACTTGACATACAGAATTCCTAAGCTCTTGATTGTATGATAGAATGAATTAATTTAATTAGTTAGTTGCAACAATAGCTCCACAACATGTTTGAGCCCACGGGGGGTAGAGCAATTGGTGATGAGTAATTAAGATGAGAAGATGCAAATGGATGGTCACAAGTTCAAATCCATGTGGGTACTTACTTACAAAAAAAACAATAGCTCCACAACATTTAGAACTAGGATGTAATTATTTCAGTAGCATTTGAAGCCTAAGGGATTGCATATACAAAGCACAACACCTCGAAAGCTCACACCCCCTGGTTGATAATTTAAGTTAAGCTTAGAGAGTTCAACAACTTAATATTGTTGCAATTCTTTAGCTTGCCACTTTCGGGTGACGTTGATGGGGAGGTGCTAAATCACCATGGAGGAGAACGACTATGATATTAGGATTCCAATGTGAGGGAAGAAGGAACCTTACTTCCCAAGAGTTTCCCTTTGCAGTAGTCTTTCTTTGCATTAGAATGCATCCTAATATGCATCGCCACAGGGGCAAGTTGGGTAATTTTTTACCAAAATCCAATAACATTAATGTAATAGACAATGAATAGTAGGCAAGAACCAGAAGGAATTTCTGAATTGTTTGGTGAAAACTGTGAGTTGAAGAAGGTCTCTTGAAGATTTCACAAGACAAGTTGTTATAAGATGTCCAAGTGAGGCATAGAAACTAATAGAAAGGATTGCTAAGTCTAGACCAAACAAGAAAGATCAGGTGTTGCAGAAGTTGCTATAGAAGTATTTACAGGAGTTATTGTTAGGATTACTAATCATCTTTTTAAACCCCAGTCATAGGAAAAAATAGAAGATTTTGAATATTCTTTATCCTCCTAGGGATTTCCTTATCTATCCAATATGGCAAATGAGATAGTAGAAGAGGATCCAATGGTCTTCTAGTTCCCCATTCAGGAAACAGAGGAGGAAAAAAAAGTGAAGAACATTAATACTATTGTCCTTCCTCATTTCCAATTTTCCATGGAATTGCTACAAAGGACTCTCTATTTGAATTTTAATTCCTCTGCAAAACGTATGGTGACACCTAAAAGCTTACATTATTTCCTTCTACCTTGAAGTAGGAAGCACTTTGTCGATCCATGAGTCTTGATGGGAGTAATATTCACACATGGGAACAAATGAAGAGCCTCTTCACAGAGAAATATTGGGACTTCTATAAGGCAAGAGATACCAAGGATGAAATTTTCTAGATGAGTCATTGGAGGACTATGCCAACAAATTCCACTTTCACCACAAAAGAGTTACCAATTGCATATTAGATAATGATTCCCTCAAGTTGGTACTCCTGAGGGGGCTCAGAGACGAATGGATGGAGACCTTAAATTTAATCATAGTTGTGGACATCTGCAGGTGCATTTATGATGAGGTTAGGGCAGTCTTCAGGAATTATTTAAGAACTATTACAAGAAATAATAAAGGCCCTAGAGGGATTGCTACACAATCCTCAAAACAACAGCTAAGGTGACCAAAACAGAAATTGGTAATTTATTAGAGGATATGAAAACAAACATCTTGCATTCATTAACCATGCAATTTGATACCTTCCAAATTATGAAGAAGCAAGAGGAGGTAGAAAAGGCTTTGACAATCTTTTGTTCAAAATGTACCATGAAACATGCTCGCCATAAATGCCCACTAGACAATGTGGAAATCTGTAGAACTTGTATGGAGAGACACAACAGAAGTTGTTACCCCTCAGATTATATGAGGAGTTATCCAAGGGGTAAAGATATTGATAATCCAGATCAAGTTCAATGTATGGCTTGTCTAAGCCAATTATATAAATTGTATCATTGTATCAATTGATCCATGACAAAGTTGTAATGTAATGATGTAATTGAGATGTAGCCTGTATGTCAAGGGCCAGTTATAACATATAATCAACTCTGCTATGACAGTTGCATGTCTAGAATGTCTCTTGAGTGTTTTTTTTACAGAAGAATATTTACATTTTTATGATCGTAAATATTCCAAAAAAATTCACTCAAAAATCCTCCAAGCCCGGGGACATTTCTTAGGTGCAACTCACCATATATTTGAGCACCTGATCCCTAAGAATCAATGTAATGTATAATATCTCATGTATATGGTCACCATGGACACTTATGTAATGTCAAGTTAGAGTCCAGAGTCTTAGGAATCCCTCTTGCATATGGTTTATAATAAATTAAAAGTTAGTGGCTAATAACAATTTAGAAGGTTAGGATTGCCTTTTCCCTAGATCTAACTTTGGGTTTAATATTCTAAATGTTCATTAACTTTAAAATTCAAAGTTCCCCCTTCATGTGATACCCTCAACATATTTTTATGCAGTCTGACGTATCCCCATGTAATCCACCTAAGATGCCTCATACACTAGCTTTGAGAGCAATTACATTTTGACTGAGTGCCCAAAATTGTGCCATCTCAACACCATTAGATCCAAAGTGGATGTGGGATTTCCAAAAAGAGGTTATAACAGAAAATCCAATAAATATTGAGGAAGTTAGAAAACCCAAAACTGCTATTGAAAAAGTCACACCCCCATTTTGTCCCCTTTCTTTGAGCCGTTTTTTCCACTTCCTAACTAAATCGGCCTCTTCTAACCAATTTGTCCCCCTCTCTAAGGGAAGTGCTCTCTTCTTGACTTATCTAAACCACCTCATAGCATTTTTATTATTATTTTACAATGTCAAAAGGGATTAAGTTAGGGTTTTGAGTCTTCCAGAAACAAAAAATAATTGTTTAATGAGAAGTCAAGTCTCTCGTCCTATATAAAGAGCACTAATCTCTCATTCATTTTGTTGGTTGTTGGTGCTACACAAGAGAACTATCTCTGTACAAGGGAATTTTTAATAAAATCTCTTTGGCTTTGGAGGTCATATCTTGGAGCTTCTTTTGGATGCATGGTATTATTTCTTGTTCTTGGTTCTACCATTGGAGGTAGCATCTTTGCTGAGCATTGTCATCTATTTCTCTTGGGCCATTGAAGGGATACTATTATCTTGTTGGATTGCATCTAGAGTAAGAATTTTATCTTGGATTCCTTTGTTATCTTGCATAGAGGGTGTTTTTTGTTTACATTGCTCTTCATTAAAATGGTGCAATTCTAAACCCTTGGGAGTAGGGTACACTTAAGTAAAGAAGTAGAGGAGAGCTTCATCCTCCCTTTGTGATTTGCATGTGTAGCTTCGAATACATCTATGAGGTGATATTAGCCTTGAGCACTCTCTCTTCCTAGATGATCTCTTTTGTGGAACAAAGCCATGGGGGAAATTCCAGGGTGACTCCATAGCCCATAAAGGTTAGGCACTAAACTCTCTCTCTCTTGCAACCATCCAAAATCTTTAAAAAAAATCTCTTTTATTTTTCTTGTTTTGTTTAGTAAAATCTTCTAACCGTAAAAGAAAAATCTAAAGTTAGATTTCACCTAGATCTGGTTATTACACTGAATATCTTAGATTGATTTTATTTTTCTGAATTTATCCTTTATAGAAAATATTTAAAAATTCAAAACCTTGTTAATTGTCCATTGGTTAGTAGCTTAGAATACTTATTTTGAATAGTTAACTTGAAAATATAAATCCAGAAATTACTTTTAATCTTTCACGGTCACCTTTATTTTCCAAATTTATTTCCAAAAAATAATCCATAAAAATCAAAAATCAAAATTGGGTTTTATTGAATATTATTAGATTCAGAATTTTTAGAAGTTATCTCATGTTTTAACAAGTTAACTAGTATTTTCTTGGGATATTTCTGAATTTTCTAAAATCTGAAAACTGCCCTAAGAAATAGGAATTTCCAAATTTCATAACTCCTAAAATTTCATTGTGTTATCATTGATTTAGATGAATTACTTAGAGATTAATTTCTACATTTATACAACAAACATTTACTTATTAATTGCAAAAATTTGTTGGGAAAATTACATAGTTTAAAAGTGTTATTTGAGGCATTTTCCTAACTTTCTAATATAATTTTCTGCATTTCTAGATAATTTCTAGAATTTAATTCCTTGCTTATCTAATATAAAACACTCATGATGGTTTCTGCAGCAACCTTTGTAAGCATACGACACCGTAGCTTACGTTTCAAAAATGGCCAGGTATGGGAAGGAGTTGGATTATTCGAAGAATTTACTAGGCGAAGACAATATTTGTATTGATTCATTAAAGGGAGGTGCCAGCTTGACAGAGGTCAAGAAAGGGCATCCGGCATACAACCCTTTACCCTTTCGTAAATAACATAGGTATTCGATGGGGTACGTTGGAGATCCCTTACACTGTACAGCTAAATCGCCAAGATCGAGATGTCAAATCTGCAAAACATTGTCTATCACATTATGAGGGCATCAAAAATGGCTCAGTCTCGCTCGAGGGTGATGGTAAGGGTCTGGAGCTTTGTCTGCATAAGGCAGCAGGAGCTCAAAAACCTTTGTGAGTAATCCAAGGATTAGCCCAGGAAGCTAGCTGGCTTTATTTTGGCTTTAAACTGTGACTCTGACAGCTCCCTGCCTGCTCCTACTGCATAGGTAGATGAAGTCGATGGAAATCAGTTGAGCGCAACTCTTTTCTCACCCTCCCAACACACCTCCTTGGTGAAGGATAGGTCTGTAGGGGGCACAAACAAAAGCTACGTGACAGGAATCAGTCACAGTCAAGAGAGACAAAGTCAGCCCAGGCTATCAATCCAAACCCTCTTTTATGACTGGGGGCCTCTTCTCGCAAGCTAGAAGTCTTAGAGGGAGATGTGGGGAAAAATCTGATCAAAGGCGATGGTTTGAAACTTTGAATTCAATAGAGATTTACAATACTGCTACCTCTGGACTGGTTCACTCCCAGCGAGAGGATCCTCCCTTCGAAAGGGAAAAGAACTTGAAAGAACCAGTTTTTGAACTTCCCGGCCAAGCAATTCAAACAAGCTTGCAGTAGATAAGTTGAGGAACTTGGGGACAAAATCAAAGAAACAGTAAAAATGCGTAAGATTGAAGGGCAAGTCTGCAAGACTTGTCCTAGGGGATGACATAAAGCTCAACAAAATCATTAATACGAAGGAATAGACCATAGTAGGGTGTATTTTCAAGAGATAGTTCAGTGAAGTGTGAATCAGGTCCTGGATAGATAAGGAATGGAAGCCCTTATTTAGTTATGCCCCAGACGTGTTCTTTTTGGCAAGAGGTTGGCTGGCTTTCTCCTTTCAGTCAATTGGGGATGCTAACAAAGTTTTATCTTCAGTTTGGTTCCGGGATCATTCTCCTCTCAACTTGCGAAGGTGGTCTCTATCATTCGATGCCCGCATGGAAAGAGTAGATAAAGTTCCATTGTGGGTCAAAATCCTTGGATTGCCTTTAGAATTCTAATCCGCTAAGCTTCCTAAGGACTAATGTCATGACAGTCGCGAGGATTCTTATTGGAATTGACTTAAGAGATGGCCTAATTCCCGAATTGGAAATCCAAAAGGATCTCATACAATCTTCATAGAGCTCAACTATAGTGATGTTTCTTTCAAGTGCTTTAGGTGCCATAAATTAGGGCATTTGATCAAGGATTGTTCGCTGAGTTATTCTATGAAGGCTTGGAACAATAAGAATCCACTCCTTGTCCTCATAAGGGACCCAACCCTTCAACAACCATTCCTCCCGAGAAGATGGAAGTTGCTCCCTTCAGAATGGACGATATGGCTAATCAAAGTTCTAGCAAGAAAATAGAGATATCAGAACACTTATACAGTTATACTCCCCTATAGGTTGAAACACCATCCAAGGTATTGGATGCGAGGTTGTAGCTACCACAGCAAGACCTTCTCAGATCAAAGGTATGTGCTTATCTAACTTACCCCTTTTAAATTTCTCCCCAATTGACGCTATAAAACCCTTGGATTTTAATAGGGCGATAACTCAAATTACCCAGCCTTGTAAATTCGTGGCCAAAGATATAATCTTGAAGTGTTCGATGAAAGTAGAACCCCCAATTGGAAACATGAGTCTTCCTCTCAAGACCATTGGAAGGGTCTCTCCAGAAAGATCACCTAGAAAGATGATCGAAGATTCGATCGTCGATTCAACCCCTCTTGACCCAGTTGCAAAGAGGGTTCCCCTTGTCTCTAAGCATAAATACAATCTAAGGCATACGAAATCATATTCACCAACTGAGGATGACGAGATTAAGGGAGGACTAGCAATGAACCCGGGTAAGTGGTAAGAGCTTGGGATGAGGGAGAAGATCCTTTATCTCACAAGCCCAAGAGAAAGCAATCTCTAAAGTAAAATCGAGCAAACAATCTTCAATAGTGAGGGCACTTAGAGCGATTGTCCCTAATGACGCAATTTACCCATGATTTGTATGTCATTTAATTGTAGAGGATTGGGAAGCACCTCCAAAAAGCTTGCCCTAAAGCAATTGGTATAAATTCATAAGCCTTGTATTCTGATGTGACAAGAAATGATGGGGGAGGGTGAAAAATTGGTTGTTGGGCTAGGGAAATCATTTTTGGGGTGGGAGTTCCCTTATATGGATGCCCAAGGTAGATCTAGAGGTCTCATCTCTAGAAGGTAGTCATCTTTGTTTTGTAAAATTGACTATTGGTCTATGTTTTCAGGACTAGTAGATATTCTCCATTCCCGAGTAGGCAAAGAGTTATCTATTTTGAACGTGTATGGTCCATATTATGAAAGGGTTCAATTCTGGGACAAAATGTTTAATAAGGAATTATGGAATTCTCGTGATATCATCATCAATGGTGATTTGAATTTCTCAAAAGGACGAAGAAGAGTTTGGGGGCAAATGACATAGGTTGATCTTCTATCAGACTATTTCATTCAAAAGTTGGAGGTAACCAGCCTAAAGATATTGGATTTAGGCGATGGTAGTTGGAGAAAGTGGGAGCTAAGGCCAAGGGCCTCCCCTCATGTATAGGGCCATGCATCTTTGGTTTGAAAATCAAAAGAAGGTGGAGAGAGTGTTCTAAGACTCTCTAAAAAAAGTGAAATTGGCCTATGATCTCGTAATAGATGGGACACCAAAAATATGGCATGCTCCTCCATCTTGGCCTCCTAATAATGGTAGAGCTAGCAGATCCTATCTCCTCATATAAACTAATGATCAATTTTGATCCAAAGTCAATGAAAACCCACTCAGAACTGCCCAAGAGTAATTTTTAGAGCATGCATCTAATGCCAAAGCGTAACCCCCCTGGCATATCAACCCGAGCAACCTAAATAAATTATCTAAAGATGTCTTCTCGATAATCTTATTCATCTCTTGTTTGGTCCATAAGAGTCGATAGGGGACATTAAAAGAATATCTTAAGGGGGTGGCAATCCATTGAGATACCAACCAACTGAAATAGATATGTGACTTCCGCAAAACAACAATGAGATCAACTTGAAATGTTGGTAGTGGCTACGGCCTTCGAAGAGCAATAAGTAAGATATGGGTAGCAGTCTCCACCAACTAAAGAGTTAACAAAGCCCCAAACCCAATGTAGAAGGTATACCAAAGTCAAACCAAAGATGGTTTCAACCCTAAAGGGGAGGACCACGAACTCTACCTAAATAATGACATGGGAACTATCATCTTGCATCTAATGTTGCGGCAAAGCATGAGAACCTAAACTCTCTCAGTCGAGGCACAGTCTAACTCAAGTAGACTAAGATAGCAAACCATCGAACCATAGAGGACTATGGATTTGACGACATCGTCTGTAAGGTCCATCTTGGACAAAATGTCCTAAATGTGGTTCTAAAAGAACTAACACTCGAGGTGAGCGAGGGAGCCATAGCCTTTGTTGATTTGAGGTTGAAGGGATTTCCTCATCCCAAACATAGGCCAAGAGAATTGAACACCCAAGTATATGCAATGATGAAGTCAATTTCCACCCCCTAGAAGTCAAAATCACTTTAAGAGGACCCTCTTCATCCCATTAAAAAGCATGATTGAGGAAGATCACAAAAGCTAGATAAAGCATCAAGTTGTCTATGTAACCCCTCTAGGGTGGAGGACAAGAGGAAAACATCATCAACAAAAAGGAGGATGGAGATCAAAACCTGATGAAGAAGGCACTCGTCCATAGGCTAGATATGCTCCTAGAGAGAAGATTCCATCAATGCAAATCCCAAACAATGTAGGGCTAAGAGGGAATTCCTACTTCACCCCGATGGTAATCCAAATGAAGTTTGATACTCTATGAGCTATACAGAGTCTACCCAAACCAGAGTCATGCAAGTACATGATCTCTGTGATAAGGCCCTCTATGATGTCAATGTCTCTAAATATCAGGAATAGGGTGTCCCTTCAGATCGAATTGAACACCTTTTGGAAGTCAACAAAGCAAAAAAATACTTTTGAAAAGTGGCACATTGCCTCCTCAATGATGGCATGGAGTGTGAGGATATGACAAATGGATTGTGCACCAACCTGAACCCTACTTCTCCTCTAAGTCAAAGATGTCACATCTCAAGCTCCTTGAATAATTTGAGATGAAGGGTGATGGAATAGAGACTACAGAAAGTGTGGCCTACCATGATCTTCCTATAATTGTTCAAGTCCACCCTAGCCCCCGATTTGTGGATCGAGAGAATAGTGTGGTGAGACCATGTCTATGGGAATCCCAAGCAAACAACATGATTAAACAAATTGATGATGTAATTATAAGGGTTGGTCTACCATGTTTGAAAAAATCGACTTGGAACCCCTCCTCATCCACTGCTCTACCAGTAATCACCTCCCAAATCGCCTACCAAATATCCGTGTAGAAGAACATGTAACAAGGTACTTGGAGGGAGAGGTGAATCAGATGGGAGGTTACTCAAGAACATCATAAATGGAAGTTGTATGGGTGAGCACCAAAAGGTTTTTTTGGATAATGACAATGAACCACACGCAAATCATGTCTCTTGTGTGAGAGAAAGATGCATTTCATGCGACAGAGGAGTTACCAGTATGATTTATGGAAGAGAGGTTAAGAGGCGAGATCATGAATAAGGGAAAGATAAAGTTGTCTATCTGTGCCTTGCATTCATCATCACAGTTCATGGGGTTGGACCCATAGCTTGGGAGACGAGATCATCAATTGGTAGGGGAGGGGATAGGATCTAAGGGTTGCTTCCCAAATGGTCAATGAGAGATGGTCATATTTGGAGGAGGCAAACTACAGGGACAAGTATCAGGAGATAGGAGGGAGTATCTAACAAAGGTGAGAAGAAAAGGAATTTAGATCCCCATCATTAAACAAAAAATAATACAAGGGGGACCTGGGGGGGGGGGAGGGTTGGAGGGGGTGAATGATTGACTTTGAGGAAGAAGGACAAGAGGGTGCGGTTAGTTAGAGGGATCAAGGTGATAGAAAACTGGTGGATATAACTTATAAGTGAGAAGTTCATGATTGGCCAAAACATAATTGACCACACTAGCCCCCCGACTGTTAAGAAAGCATGTGAACCTGCTAGAATCCAAAAATCACAAGAGGTCATTAAACATCAATAGCTCATGGGACTCGCCAAGATGCAAAAGATGCATGTCGAACACTGAGGGGTCCCATAGCATCATTTGAAATCCTAAGAAAGTCCATTGATTCTAAATCAATCTCGTGAAGACAAAAGGCATCCTCTAACTTGTCATGGAGTGGGATCTATCAAGATCTAGTATGGGCATTGAAGTCCCCCCAAGAGTATGACATCCCTCCAGGATGAGTACTAAACAACATCTACATATAAATCTTGGTAAGAGTACCTATCCTAGTCCCTATGGAGAGCAAAAACCTAAGCATGTCGGAGGGAAGTAACAAACGATAATGTAGATTTCTTAGAGGAGGGGGGCATGCCACAGGTCCCGACCCACATGAATATAGCAAAATCATCTAAGGAAACCATGGTGACTCTACCCTTGAGCGAATCGTAGAACAAACAAGCAACATCACTTGAACCAAAAACACTACCATAACACCCAGTATCTTGCTTGCAAATTTATAAGCAATGATATCCTCGATAGTCGAGAATGGTCTATGCAAGGTTCATGTGGGTCTCAACAAATAAAGAATATTCGATGGTCTGAGAGCATTCTAAATTGAGCTAGGAGAAGACCAAAAGATACTATTACAATTCCAACAACCAATGGAGGCCCCATTCTTGCCCCAGCAAGGGCATCATTCAATGGACTCAAATCAAGTCCACCCAAGGGGGGTTAATCTCGAATAGCCACCCTGAGATCTCTAATACCAATCGATTGGTTGACCTTCCAAGCTACATCTACTTAGTCCTAAGACGATTTGAGCTCAACAACCTAGACTCACATAAGATCAACATCAAGAAAAATGTTGTGGGGGAGAGAAAAGATCTTTTGCTTAGCCCAGATGACCTACAATGGGGGAGAGAAAAGATCTTCCACTTAGCCCAGAAGGCCTACAATCTATCTCCCAATGTCTAGAAATGGACGAAAAAGTGTGGAGTCAAAGCCAAATCAAGCACTTTTCGAGGTTAAGTCGAGACCCGAGAATGAACATGAGGGCATCGTGAGTCCCCTCACCTTAAAGTTTAGTTCTCAAACACACCTAGTATGCTCCTCTAGGGTCTTGGCTTGGACATCTTCATCGACCTCTACATGGGGGGGTTGCCTTGTTCCTCCCCGAGACCACTTGAACCCAATAATTAAGGGTTTTCTATTGTGTCTCGAGTTCAACCACTTGTTTAAATAAAACTTACTGGGAACGGATTTCCCCATGATTATGCTCAAGATCCAAGATTTCAACATGGAGGGAATCCCTTAGGAATGAAGCTTTTCTTGTACTTTGGTGTGACAAACCTAATATTTTGGAAGTAGATTCTGATCTCCAAACTCTTTTGTTAGTAAACATATTGTTGTTTGCAATTCATAATTCAAGACTTCCACTTGTTCCATTCATTTAATCAACTCGAGAATTCTTGTTTCAAAAACCAACCCGAAAAATTCATGTTTTTGGTCTCTAATGCCGTCACCATCACACTAATTCAAGGTCCTAAATTTTTTATTCTAAGGGTACCCAAGCACTTCCAGTAGAGTTTTTTGGAGAGGCCTGTCAGTCCTTCTTGAAGGTAGAAGAGGAGTTAAAAAAAGGGAGCACGCAGAAGACTTATAAAAGAAATCCCTCTTTGGATTATGATGCTGCTAGTCAAAGAGGGTATGCTGCCTTTTTAACCCGCTAAAATGGCCGAGTATAAACCCTGCGCTGGGGGGTGGCTGGAATGGTGCTGGTAAGACTTTAAAGTTAGGGAATGCAGCAGGATGGGGAGAGATGATGCCATGTTGTGTTGCAAATTGTATGACCTAACACAACCATTTGTAACTCTGTATAGGTTGTTAAATGCTTACGTTCGACTTCACAAGTCACTGAAATGGGAAGGTTATATGTATTATCGATTAGAAAAGGGGTCATTGATATGGAAAGGTAATTTGAAGTGGAAAGGCTATTATCTGCTACAAAAGGTTGTGCTCATAAGAGAGAAGGGAGGAATGGAAAGAATAGGTGTCAAAATTTAGGAATGGGATAGGGAGGAGAGAGGTAACAAAGGGGAAAAGTAGGCTCGAGGGAAAGCATGGGTGTAAAACAATCAAGAATAATGGGTCACGAAAATATTACCACACGTAGAAGATGAGAGGCCAAAAGCTAAAGGGAATCGTGTCTAAAAGGAACAAGACCTGCTGCATCTTCAGGTTCATTTAGAAGTGGAATACATCCTTGGAAACTCGATCCAACCCTATAAGTCTACAAATATGACATGTTGGAAGCCAACCTATGAGTTGAGGTGTTGGAGTCAACGTGACATCAACGCATGCTTAAACCCTCAACATGACCAAGCCGACAAGCACAAGTTACAAGTGCAGGGCCAACATGAATAAAAGTTAGCGTCAACGGGTCGGATAGGGCTGACATGAACATGAGGTTAGGCCCAACACAAACCAAAATTAAATAGGCCAAGAATAACAAAACTATGTATACCTATGAGTTCACATACCTACAAGTTGCTAACCTATGTATTCTTAGTTGGAGGACCAACTAGAACCTACGTATTCTTACCTAAAGGAGAAAATTGTGTATTCTTACCTTGAGAAAATATTTTAGTCAGCTACATATACCACAAAAGTTTGTCCACATGTTTCTACTATGGAAGCTATAAAGATCGAAGGATTGGCAAATGCAATCAATAAAAAAAAGTAACAAGACATCCATCCATATGGTGAATACAAGAGATTTAAGAGGGAGTTCAAACTTTATGATGTTCATTATTGACAATGAGGTAAATAAACAAACCATTATATCTCCACATGTATTTTGTAACTCACTATCGCAACTCACATGACCTTCCTTCTAATTATAATAGCCCATAAAAAATTAAAAAATAAAAGCATATCTAATTCTCTAACAGTAGTAACAAACCCTAAATTCCTAATGCAATGTCTAAACTTAAAGAAGCTTTAAATACACAATATCAACATTGAAATGGATACAGACGCCAGAGTAGTCATAACTAGTTACACGTTAGTTATAATTTTCTTGCACTTCTATGTATAGGTCTCTAAACAAGTTTTGTTAGGCATGAACGCTCCAAGTGCATATTATTCCAACATAGTCCTTCAAGCCAATTGCCTTCCCAAGTCAGCACTTTGATTGTATCCAAGCACAAGGCTCAAGTGTAGGTACCTCTATAGGTCCAACATTGAATCAAGTTGATGCACTTTCAAAGAGCTTCAAAATGGGGGCCATCAAGACCCAACCACAAAATATTTTTGCACTCAAGACAACCAAACAAAATGAGCATTCATTAGAAAACAAAGCCATGCATTTTGGCTTTAAAATCCTCAAACTCTTTCAAATCCCATACCCATTTTTATCCAAGTTGTTTACGCATGCAAAGAATTATAGTGCTCTCTCCCCTTGGGCCTTGTTTTCACTATGTTCATCTTTCAAAGTGCTTCACCACTCCTCATTGATAGTATAGTGGCATGACAATCACTCCTATGCTAAACTTTGAAGTTGGAAGAAATGGGTGTGCTTTGTTTCCTAAATATAATACAATGTCTCTATCTCATCATGGCTCTCATTTGCTTCATCCATTTTATGAAATTGAACATCGATATTGGGAATACAAATATCACCTTTTTTAATCTTGGTAAAACACTCTTCTAATTGTGTGACTGATCCATAATCAGATCTGAAAAACAAAAGAAAAATTATGAAAAGGAACTATGTGGGCATTCATGCCACATTGGCAGCATAGTCACCCAAAACGGTTGGAGGAAAAACAGTTTTGGGGAAGCCAGGGTTGGCTAAGTCCTTTAAAAGGCACTGGATGGTCATAGATGGGGGAGGCTGCAGTCAGGAGGATGCAACATGGACTGCAAAGACAAACCAGTGAGGGAGAAAGAAGGGTGTAATCAGTACAACACAACACGGGATGCAAGAGGCAGACCAGTGAGTGAGAAAGGAGGCTGCAGTCAGCTGAAGGCTGGAGAAGTCTGAATCCTTGCTGCCAATGCCAAGGCGCAAGTTGCAATATTTGTGAAATCTCCTTTCATAAATGCATTCTTATTTTTACTGTCCGAAAGCCTCTGCTGTGTAATTGCTCTCCTACTATTAATAATTTATTTTCTGAGCATAGTCGATATCTACACTGATAGATTAGCTGGGCAAATTCCTTATCATATTTAGCAGCCTGGTTAACTGTTGGTGTAAATGCTGCATTAGCAAACTGGTTGCCTGTTGCAATTTCAGTATTGTCAGGAGCTGCCCAGACTGATCATTTTGGTGTCAGAGCATTCTGATGCTGGAAACACTGGTAAATTCATTTTTGTATTGAATAAAGTTAAGCATGCGAGGTTGTAAATAAGAGGCTACAGCCAAAGCCAACGCCACAGTCATACCCTGAGCAAGAACCAGAATCCGGACCTGACCAAGAGCCAAAGTTGGAATCACAGCCAGAGCCACGAGATCCAGTACCCACAGCCCCCAAACTAAGCCTGCGGAGGGTGAAGATAGGAAGCTAGTTGATGGGGGACATCAGCTCTGATCTGTAATCAGATCTGAGAATATTGTTAAACCATTTATGTATAAACAAGTGGACAAGAATAGAAAAATAGGACGCTACGTGGGTGCTGACGACTTGACAGTTGGAAAGATCCGTAACCCTGACAGATTACAACGATTCTTGTTGTAATGGAATATTCAAAAATATGCATAGGCAGACCAGAACAGAGGGGTAAAAGAGGAGAAAGGCAAAGAGAGAAGGGGAGGACGAGAATGTGGAGGACGAAGAGGCTGCAGTCAGATAGACAAGACCTAAGTAGAGCATCTGGATCATGCTGTCAGTGCCAAGGTGCAAGGACTGTGAATCTGTAACCCACTCTGTTTCAGTCACTCTTAAACCTTACTTCCTTATTTTCTTCTCCTACATCGAGAATCTTCTGTGAAATTGTTCCTGCTGGTGTTTGATTGCCACTCCTTGTTGCTATGGAGCATCTGGATCATACTATCGGTGCCAGGGTGCAAGAAGGACTGTGAATCTGCAACCCACTATGTTTCAGTCACTCCTTAAACCTTACTTCCTTATTTTCTGCTCCTACATAAAGAATCTTCTGTGAAATTGTTACTGCTGGTGTTTGATTGCCACTCCTTATTGCTGTAGGATAGTATATGAAATAACTAAGCATATATAGGCCAAACCAAAGCAAAAGCCAAAGCCAGAGACAGAACTTAAGCTAAACCGAAAGGGTCTGCGCAGAGCAAGAGCAGAGGCCTTCAAGATTCATTGTGCGGAATGCAGGTCATCGTCCTTTTGGGAAGAATGCAGTATAATAACCAAAAATACCCTAAAATAATACTAGGAATATGAATATGAATGAATAGAAGTAAAAATGGAAATGAAGGGGAAAAGTAACAGGAGACCCACCTGCCGAGATGATTACGCATGAAATAAGGGTCCTTGGCGAGATCGATGGTCTCCAAGGCGAGACGCCTGAGGCGTTCTCTTCTGTCAATAGCCTCATTCTGTGCAGAAGCTGCTCCTCCACTTCCCGGTTTCGAACCCCACTCCCTATCCATTGCTACGCCTTGCTACCCCTGAACCCAATCCACTATTTTCACCTTTTTAAACACAGCATCTGCTTCCTGGCCTTGCCAGACGAGGGGCGGCTGGGAGAGTCGGAGGTGCGGAAAGATACTAGCGGGGAGTTGGAATGACAGCAGGTGTATGGAATAGACGGGATTCAGGGAAAAACATGAGCTTAATCCTGTATAATTCACATATGCTTATCTCAAATCATATAAGTATAGCTACGAAAACATTTATTGCTTCATGCCCTCGTTGTATCTTGTAATTTCAATATCTTTTTATTTTTTATTATTTTAGTTGAATCTCAGAACGTCTAAATTGGGCAAAACCCGGCATGTAGGTTTTGTAATAGGTGGTGGCAACGATTGAACTTGTTTTTGCTTTATCCTTTTTTAGAGAATAGTGCCAATACCCTAAATGGCAATAATACTTTAGCATTTAGGCAATAATACTTTAGCTCCATGGAGGTGATGGCTATGTTTTTCTTAATTAAGGTTAACTATAACGAGTACCCTATATAGCAATCTTACTTTGGTTCCATGGAGGTGATGGCCATGTTTTTCTTAATTGAGGTTAACTACAATGAGTCCAGTAAGTTTATGGAAAAATGGGCAAAGTGGTTCAATGAATTTCTTTTTCTTTAAGTAGGAGTAATATAAGCACAATGGTGAACACTTCATTTGTGAATTAATTGTACGCATCGAGCTATGAAACAAGAGGTGAATGGACATGAGGGACGAGGGAGTGTGAAGTTCCCTCGTGTGACATTAAAGCATTGGTGATTGCATGGTTATGGTAATCCACTTGCTGACACTTCTAGTGAATTCTAATTGCTCCTTGAGAAGGTTTAATATAAGGGCTTAATCCAACGTTGTTGAGAAACATAAGAAACCTATAGTAATCAAACAACCTCAGGGGGTCCCCATTTTTATAAGGACCCCCTTAGCCGATTAAACCGTCTCATTTGTTATTTGGTCAACCATACTATTATTGGATTGCCTAATATGAATGAGTTTGTCATCATCTAACTGATCTAGATTCCAAATAATTTATTGCAAAGTTCTACTGATCATTGATCCTTCTTTAGGGTCCTTTTCCTTAACTGGTTTATGACAAAAGTATGATAGTTCCTTGGAGTATGGCATATGTTTCAGCTTGATTATTCATCATGACGCATATTCCCTATAAGAGCTTTGCTTCAATATTTCCCCCAAGATCAAAGAGAAACCCTGCCCCCCCCCCCCAACACCCGCCACCCCTGGGTTTCCTTTTGAGGCTCCACCAAATAAGAGTTTGTGACATCTTTAAGAACTAAGTCATTTCTAAAACTTTGATTCATAGAGGTTTATTCTTCAATGCAATTTAGACTGGGTCTAAAGGAGAAGATTTTGGACTAAGGGGGGTTCCCTTCCAAAGCTCATGAACCCAAAGGTGTTATTGGACAAAGAGGTTTTGAGTACGATCTCATGGATACAACGTGTTTGAAGAATTCAAACATAAGGGCTTTTGCTTTAATAACTATTCTTAGGGGAGGAAATAAAACAGAGTTGAAGATTGCCTTATATCTAGCGAGCCAAATCTTCCACCAAATAAATTTGGGAGCATCATCCCAATTCTACTTAGCCCGCGTTTGTTAGGAAGAGTATACAGATAATGAAGGTTCCAGTTGGAGAAGAGATCGTTCAAATGGCAGTGTAGAATGGTTTTTCCCCTAAGCTTTGCGACCACTTCTTCCCAACCTTGTTGGGCATAATCACATTCTAATAACAGGTGTCTTGACATTTCTTTCTTGTTTATGTAAAGCACACGTCAAGAGAATCCATGGATATTTCATTTCTTTGATTCTCTACAGCGAGGATCTTTCCATGAGCTAATACCCAGCAGAATGTTTTGATTTTAGGGGGACAATATGGATGCCAAATCTTCCTCCACATTCTAGATTGAGGGGGAAAAGATATGGTGTCCAGGAGCACCCGATTGCTTTCTTTAATAGATTATAAGCCTATATCACCACATCCTCGAGAATCTTTAGAATAAACACTGAGTGGGGTGGTGCCTTGCAATAAGGAGAGGAGAGATGTGAAATGAAACTGAAGATGATCTATAATTGCTAGTTGTGTCTCACCATAGAAGTTCCAGCTATAAATATTATACAGAGTTGGTTTCCCCTGGTGATCATCCAAGATTTTATTCATCGAGCGTAGTCTTGGAAGCAAGGGGACCTCAACCCATTATACTATTATTCCATAAATCAATTTTCTTGCCATCTCCAGGAATCCAATACAACCCTTCCTAAATTAGTGAACAAGTTGCTTTGCACAAATGCCATATGCTCAAGTCTCTACCCTCCCATCTATTATGATCTATGCATTTCAGTTTGTTCCCTCTCAAGTATTTTTTCTTTATGACCATTTTCCCAGGTGATAAGTCTCACATAGATTCCCCCATTAAGGCCAAGTCCATTAAACTAGGGTCTTTAATGATAATCTCTACGTTAAGAATGGGAGCTCAAACATGTTCCCACTTAATTGGGTGGAATTCGCTCTAATTTGATTTGCAACCGTGCCAAAAATATATGTAGATTCTCTTGCACATATTGTTCATAAAGTGGATTGGAGCAATAAGAGAGGATCATCAAAATAAGGGAAAAGAGGATAAAATTGTTTTAATAAGGGTGATCTTACCAATAGGGTTCAACCATTGAACCCCTTAAGCATGCATTTTTTGTTTGGTTTTATAAATAATGTGAGACCAATTTGTCAATTTTGGAAGCTTTACAGAAATAGGAGTGCCAAGGTATTTAAAATAGGACCATCAAAGCTACTATGCAAAACCAAAGATTCGAGATAAACAATGTAGTAACCTAGTTGGTGATGTATTTGAACTAAACACTTGATTTTTTTCTGAATTTACCAATACCCCTAAAGCTTCAACAAAAGAGTCTAAGACATACTTGAATGTCAAGGCATTCACGGAGGATGCTACACCCAAGAAGAGCATACTATCCACAAACTTAGCATGCTTTATTGATTTCACACCGCGGGAGATAAGAATACCATCTAGATTTCCATCTTCTCTTTCCATATCCAAAGCTTTGCTTGGAGTCTTTGCAATGATTATGTATAGGAAAGTAGATAGAGGATGACCTTGCCTAATGCATATAGAACTTTGAAAAAAGGAGGTTGGCCTACAATTTACAAGGGGAGTGACGCCTCACAATGCATGCTTTGATCCACTTGATAAACATCATGGAAAAAATAAATATTTCCAATACTTAATAAATAAAATTATGCCTAACTCTAACAAGCATCAACAAGGTCTATCTTTATTATTGTACCTTTGTCACCTCTACTATAGTTTGAGTGTATTGCCTTTTGGACCAGAATAATGTTGTTTGAGATTTGCCTCTTCTCCATGAATCCTCCTTGGCTCTCAAAGATTAGCTTGAGGAGAATATTCTCTACCCTGGTAGCTATGACTTTAGTCAATATCTTATATTCTGCATTGCAAAAGAAATGGGCTTGAACTAATAGAGCAAAGTGGGCCTCGTCCCTTTAGGACCCGGAGCAGTAAAAGAAGAGTTTGTTGCACCCCAATTATATTCTTTGCTTTGGTCCAGTCAAGCATTTTGCGAAGAAATGATTTAATAATACGCTAGTAGGCCCTGGATAAGTGAATAGTAGATCCATCCAATCCTAGGGCCTTGTCAGGTTCTAAGCTCTAGATGGCTTCCACTATTTCACTTTCTGAGATTTATTTTTTCAATAAAAAGATTATCCTTGACGTTTATCAAACTAGGAATATTGCATGGCATCAATTGTTTTATTGTTGAGTTGGAGCTGCATGTTTCCATATATATAGAGACCCTCAAAATGTTTATATTCCTTCACCTTGATAAAACTAAAGTCCACAATTTGCCTCCCATCATAATCATATATTTCTTTGATTGTGTTCCTTTTCATTTTTCCTTTGGCTTGTTTATGAGCATAGATAGTATTTGTGTCTCCAGCAAAAAGCCATAAGCTTTTGAATTTGAGGTGTGATAGCTCTTCCTCTTACCTAAACAATTTTTGAATTTTTTGGCTGAGCACTACCTCCTCCTTTTATAGTTCCTTTGTTATTTCCAGCCCTTCCATTTTCAGCTCAAGATTTTCCAACTTAGATTGAGCCTCTTTTATCTCACTCAATAGTGATTTGTATTAATATTTGGCCCACCACTTCAAGGCCCCTTTTACTAGTCTCAATTTTGATTCCCACACAAAAGTTGGTGAGCCCCTCAATTGAGAGATTCCATCCATCTTGAATGATCTCTAAAGCCTTCTACTCCTATAGTCAGAGTGGGTTAATTGGCCCTAAATCTGCTTCCTCTTAGATAGAGAGAAGGATAGGCTTGTAATCTGACGTAGTTCATGGAAGAATCTTAGTTAATAGAGAGAGAGAGAGAGAGAGAGAGAGAGAGAGAGAGAGAGAGACCATCTAGAAGGAAAGAGATATGAATTAAAAATATGGCCGGTCTTGCTAAGATGCGATGTCCAAGGCCAAACCTGCAATTATACCAAGGGAAGATCCCTTTCTTGGGAGAGATATCAATTAAATTCCAATCCACCATCGAGTCCTACAAATGCTCTCTGAACTGGTCCCTAACCAGATCACCCCCTCATTTTTCCTTTCAAGAGATAATGATGTTAAAATCCCAAGCTATAATGATTCTTTGTGCTAATCCCATTTATTGAAGAATGGATAGCGATCTTCAAAATGCCACTTTTTCTCCATATCTTTTTTTTTAACAACAACGGGTAACGAGCTTTTATATTAAAAAGAGAGACGAGATTACAAAAACGTGGGAAGACTGATCCCAAAAATGGAGAGTTGTCAAGACAAACTCCTCCCATACCAATCTTTGCATGTCATACAAAGTCCCTATTCTGCGATAACTAAAGATTCTTACAAACAACCCTAGAATAAGACTACAAAAGAAATACATATCAAGAGGAGAGTTGTTGAACCAGCTTCTACAAGCTAAAACATAGAAAAGGAGAAGGCCATTATTAAAATGTTAAGAGTAACCAAGAACGAGCTGACGGAGGAGACATCAATTGACATGGAGCTGGTGAACGTTCTTCTCCTTGCTCCCAGCCGGAGCACCGACATTATCACCATCATTGCCATGGAGGACAATGGGGTTGTTCCTGTTGCTGGTCCTGATGCAATCCACCTTAGCTTCGACTATTTTGAGACAGCTATGAAGGGACTCAACCTTGCCAATCATGATTTCAAAATAATCTTTCATCTTACCGCTATTGCTTCGGACTTCGGAGTTCGAGATCTGAACAATGGTGGCAAGGTGAGAAATGGATTTTTTCAGTTCAGAGTATTATCCTCTAAACCAAAGAACCTGAGTTTCCAGCTCCAGAACATGTGAAAGAACTCCAGGGGATGGGCTGTCAGGTCCTTGTGGGGAGCCCAAATTAACGAACCCACTGTTGTCACCAGCATGGTGTATCCAATTCCTGCCATTGCTCAGCTCTCTAGAGTTGCCACGAACAAACTGTTGCACAAAACCACAATTGTTCTGGCCCATTCCCACATCGAGAAGGCGCCAATTCCTGTCGCTTCCTAGCTCGCTTGAGTGACCACAAAGGATATGCAGCCCAAAACCCTTATTGCTCTGTCCCTGCCCCACGTCTAGAGGATCCCAGTTTCTGCCACTACCAGATTCAGGCCCACGAAAATCGTGTTGCACCAGACCAGCACAAGAGGCCTACTGCTCTGAACCACCGTGCCCCTGCACCACATCAGACAAGTATCTTTTCATGCCAACCCCCCCCCCCCCCCGAATTATTCTAGAGATGTTTCCTGCAACGTCTGCACTACAGCGAAGGGGGATTCTGACCAGCATTGTTACCGTCTTCCATATTTACCTGCAGAAACAAACTCAGCACACGACACAGAAGGACTTGTAGAATGCCTAAAATGCCACCTTTGAGCATGTTATAAGCAGCGTTGTCCTCGGAGCCTGGTCGCATTGAATTCTCGCATGTGAGACAGGTGGAGTCGGTCAGGGGATGCCGCCATTTATGCCGAGAGGATGCGAGGTAGGCTTTAGGGGGGTAGGGAAATCCCAAGGAGATCTTCACATTAAACATAATAAAAAAAATGTTGAGGCCATAGATTGAGGGGTAGTGGGATAAACCCCAAGTCGAGAGGTGACACTTAGAAGACGTGGTCATAAGAAACAAAGGCAGACCATAAGGGTGAAGGTTACGGGACCCAGTTGTTGACAAAGTTTCGTCCATTGCTGATCACTAAACCACAGTCCATGCCAGCACCTATGTTGGCCATGGTATCAACTTGTTGATTATTGTGCCTCAAGACATGAAGAAATGAGATAGAGTTGAAATCCTTAGCCAAGAAGATGATGTGATGTTGGAGTTTGGAGACCGATTTTCGACGGTTTTTTACTAGAGCCCTGGCTTCCTTGATAACCAACATTGAATCTCCAATGGCTACAAGATCCTTGACATCTGCGTTCCTGGCGACCTCCATACCTTTGATTAATGCAAGCCATTCCGCATCATTATTAGTCCTTCTGTCGATTCCCCAGGCAAAGTATTTCACCTTGTTTCCCTCAGAGTCCAAGAGGACTCCTCCCGCACCTGCCAACTTTTTCTCCATATCTTACTGGTGCATAGACATTGCATATTCAAAATATTTCCTTCATTTATATATTTCTAGCCCCACAATTAATCAATGTTTCATTTATGCTTCTACAAATTTCCTATATACTTTGGCATCCAAGAAGGTAGTTATTACCCCTGAGGCTCCTTAAACACTTATTATTAATCCTTCACTTTGCTTCCATACTTTTGTGATAGAACTTATGGCCTCTTTCGTCTCCATTTTGGTCTCCTAAACAAGTGGAAGAGAAATCATTTCTCCATTGATTAAGTCTTTAATTGCTTCTACTTTATTCATGCTCCCCACTTCCCTATAGTTCTAGGAAACCATATTCATTATCCAATAGATGGAAGGGACATCAATTCTTCTTCATTTTCATGTTTCCTTTTGCTTGGGCTTTTCGATGGAGCTTTATTGGAGGAGCTTTTTGGGGTAGTTTGTAGACCTAAAACTTTATCCTTTCACGACAACCCTTCTCATTTCTCTTTGGATGGTTTCCTTCTATGTTTTTTAGTAGGTAACTTATCATCCTCAAATTCCTCCAACTCTTATTCATATTTCTACTTAGCCTCCATCATAGTTATAATACCATCAGGGGTAGTAGAAGCCCTTTCCTGGGATGAGTTTATTGCTGTAATTGGTTTTGAAGGGAGACATGTCTTGTTTGTGTCCTTATGTCCAATCTCTTAAAGCATTGGTTGCTCTCGAGTTTTATCCTTCTTTCAAGGGGGAGGACAACAAAGTACCTTTGAGATGGATTTGGAGCCTATTCTCCTGGATCAAATTGAGATCGAATTTAAAATTGGTTTGAGGAAGGCACCGAGGGAGAAGAGGGGCAAGTGCTTGATGGACCAACATTTCTTGACTTTGCCCCTTTTCTCACTTGTTTCGATTTATTTTCTTTCTTTGGAGCAGATTGTTGACTTGGGGCTTTCAAGCATCTCGTGGTGATTTCACAAAAAATGGCCATATTCATGCCACATTTTGCACTCAAAGGGAAGTTGCTCAGAGGAAATTTTTCGACATGTATACAACCATCCATAGATAGGTTTATGGCTTCTAAAGGACCCTTTTCCATATATAATTCTACATGTATTAGAGCGCAAGCGAACATAGGGGATTTTGGTTTAGATTTATCAATATATCTTCCAACAAATATTTTGATTGCTGCGAAAACCTCATCACTCCATCAGTGCAAAGGGAGATGAGAAAGACAAACCCACAATGGGACTACATAAGGTATGTCTTTTTTCTAAATCAAAATCCAAGGACCATCTATTAAAGTACAATCCTCTTAGCCCCATAATGTATTGGCCACTTTTGGAAATGAGATAACGATCCTCCTTCTTCTCAAAGAGAAAAACAAAATAGTCTCTTCCATAGAAATTTTGTTGCAAATATCTTTTGGTGAGAGGCCTCGAGTTCTTTGTAATCTAGTTTTCCATGGCTTTAGCTGAAGGCCAAAGCCCAATGAATTGTCTAACCAAACCATGCTCTAGGAGAGCTATAAGTTTGATGTGAGAGGCATAAGAGGACAACTTGACCTCTATGATAGAGGCGAGCTTGATGAAATGTGAGGGATGGGAAGAAGTTGAAGCAGAGAGACAAAAGGAGGCTTATAAGGAGTATAAGGTCTCCACCTTAATGCATTGGGAATTCTCCCTCAAAGCCGAGTTTGAGAGAGACTTCATGGGTGACCTAAACTAGGGATGTGGCTGTTGGAAGGGCTAGCGAGTAGGGTTTTCAATTCGTATGCCCAAAATTGAGAGAATAAACATTATCCTCATATTGAAATGCACATTCAATGTGTACGACACAATTTAAACTTCATACATGTCCCATTATTTCCTTCTTCAAACTGACTTTTCCCTCTTGTTTGTTCGTTTTGACTTTCAAATATGTAGATATTACTCATGGGAGTTGCTCATTCACTACCACTGGATCTATCATATAGAATTACAAGCCCAATCATGGATATCAATATCATGTGCTCAAAATCATTATGACAGACTCAAGATTCAAATATCTAACCTTTGTGAAACTGTTGTTACTGTGTTATAAACTAAAATGTCCTAGACTTCATCTTCTTGTAATAATGGCCTTGGTTCTTGCCCTTTGTATTCTTTTAAAAGTAGTTGAATGACCTAAAATATTCGTCACCCGCTCTAAATTAATAACCTCGCTTACCAACCTCCACACATGTAAGCTCATTTTCTCTTTTACATTGATTCTATAAAACTTTAATATCAGTTAAAAATATTAATATTTGAATAGTTTCATAGCATGGCCGCTTAAAATAATTTAAAAATAAAGGTATAGGAGGAGTTGTAGCCTCAATTCCATTATCAATTTTTATTTTATGGAAAATGACAATACCCATCGAACAAATTTTCTACCCACTGCATTGGATGGTACTCATCGGGTGTGACTAGCAATTATTCCCCACAAAGTAACGAGAGAGTAATCTTTTGAATGTTAGTGATAGTTTTTTCACATGAATAACACTTCCACGTTGCATATGGGAGGGACACTAGTAGTGGTGGGCCCTCCCTATTGTTAACACCTAAAAAGTACTCACTAGCTCATTCCCTTATTCACATGACCCATTTGTCCACTTTTCCACCATCTGAGCCTCTGAAACCAACAAAATGTCACCAAAAGACCTTAGTACACCCCTTTTTCCATTAAAAAAGATTATTTTTCCTGAAAAGCATAAAAAAACCCTCAAAAAGGGTCCAAATTCCCAAAAATATTAAAAAGGGAATTAAAATATTATTTTTATTCAAAAAAGGAAAAAGGAGGGAAAAGTACCTAAACCATGTTGGTCAATACCATTTGGTTTCCACAAAACCACAAATGGTATTCCCCACCACCAAAACCTATAAAAAGGTGGTAGGGGCTCCTCATTTCACATCCATCCATTATCTCATCCTTATGCTGCTGAAATCTTCCTTGAGCATTTTAGCCATTGAAGCAACCTTGGAGAAGGAGACCTCTTGGAGTTTGGAGCTACTCATCTTGGGAGTTGCTCAACATCAACCTTCACCATTGAAGGTATTATCGCAAGCACTTGCTTGCCTCCCATTTTTCAATACAAATTCATTCTTTAAGATTTTCTTGTTCTTGTTTTTAAATGTTTAAATTATTTGCTTAGATTCTTACATAGATCCATGATTAGTTTAGTTTAGTTTAGCTTATTGTTATTTAATTCCATTGAAACTGCTACTACTAGTTAGCAGGTGCCCATAGCACTAAGCCTGGTTGCAAAATCGGGCCAACAATTTTTGGCGACTCCGCTTGGTTTTGAACAATAGATCTCTAGTTTTGCTTTTAATCTTAGTTTTTTATTAGTTTTTAACCTTTAGATCCATAGATCTGCCATCTTAGACAGCAGATCCATTGCTGCTCTAAGTTTTGGCCTCATCTATTGCCATTAACAGCCCGGAATTCTTGATTTTCGGGTTCGTTTTTTGGCTTCCGTGCACGGCTTTCGCCTCGCGGTTTTTAGCCTGACAGTCGCGCGGTCCATCGCGGCTTTCGGCCTTTTTTCCGCGTGGTCCATCGCGGCTTTCGACCTTTTTTTCGCGCGGTCCATCGCGGCTTTTGGCCTTTTTTCCGCGCTGTTCACCGCGGCTTTGCTGTCGGTTTCCGCGCTGCACATCGCGACTGCACGTCCCTTTTCCGCGCGGTTCACCGCGGCTTCGCGACCTATTTGCGCGCTGCACATCGCGGCTTCGCGGATTTTTTCCGCGCTGCACATCGCGACTGTGTGCCCAAATCCCGCGCGGTCCATCGCGACTGTGCGACAGAAACCCGCGCGGTCCATCGCGGCTTTTCTGTCAAAACCCGCGCTGCTGATTTTTTCATTCGGCCATCCCGATTTTAAAAATTAATTTTTACTGTACTTTCTGCCCATAGAACATTTTTTACAGTATTAAATTCTGCATATTTTACAGCTTTGAAATTTTTTTTACTATTTAAAATGCATATCTAGAAATCTTTTTAAAAATTTTCAAGAAAGTGAAAGAAAGACTTATTTCTGCATTTTTATCTAGATTAAAAATTTTTCCTGTTTACTTCTTTAAAATCTTGCCCTTAGCAATTTCCTTGAAAAAAGAAATCCATTTATTTCTTTTAAAGAAGTCTATTATTTGCTTTCAGAATTCAAAAGATTCTTTGTTTTTTGAGTTAATTTTGCAAAGCATTTAGTTTCCACTTATTGAAAGAAGTCATAAATATTTGCTTTTTATTTTTGAAAGATCCTTTATTTTTTGAAAATTTCCTATAAAGCATTTACTTCTTTCAAGTTCAGTTTACAATACCTCACGTGCACTCACTCGATCACTTAATTGAATTAAGCCTTAAAACGTACCCTAATTTAAACACACTTTTAACCCCACTTGGGGAACACTAAAAGAACTTTTGTAGCTAGGTAGTATTGGGGGGATAGGTGTTCCAATAACACCCCTCAGTTATTACATCTGAGACATAGAAGTTGTCCAAATAGGGAGCTAAAATCTCTTAGTACTTTTTGGCGCAGTCACAACCGGTTTGTGGGAAGGCCTCTCCCCTAGGAGGGTTGAAGTCGCGAGGATGGTTCCGGAAGCCTGAGTGGAATACCGAAATCCATTCAGTAACCGAAGGGCTACCATTCGCAGTTCTCGGGATATCCCTGTATTGGGATATTGCGATCAAAGGACCAAACGGCAGATTTACCTTTTCTCGACGCGTCATGAACGGAGTATCCTAGTAGCCTGTCTTTAGGATTGATTACCCGGTGTCCCTCCCGGTAGGGGGATATCTAGCCGTTGTCTCAACAATCATATTGTCTGACTTGGATTTCATCACCTTGCAGAGGATATCGATTGTTTGAGTCACAATACTTTTAGTTAGGTGTTTGCATGATTCAACCCACCTTTGGTCTAGTTACACCTATTTTTTCTAGAAGCCGTTTGCATGTTGGTACTCTGACCATTTGTTGCTTTCCTCCACTTATTGTAGCACAGCTGCTAGAATAAGTGCCTTTTCTGAGGTTGATTTTTTGGCCTGAGAGCCTTCTTTTTCACTCCCCTTCTTGCACCCTTGGTTGCATTAGGGTTTTGAGTCTTTTATATATATATCACCACCTGATACTTAAACACATTTTTCACACAAAAACCTAATTCTCACCATTGAGAATTTTAGACGCTCTCGTCGTCTACAGGGCGAACTCCCAGAGTTTAGTCCACTTGGCTCTCCACGTCACGGACGCAGGGCCTTATCCCTTGATTCGACACATCGTCAATCAGCTGGACAGTCATCCGATTCTGACACACCTCACTTCACATTTGATTTGGAGGTAGAATCCGAAAACCCCACAGAGTTACCACCAACCACCATTATGGCTGGAACACCATTTGATCCACTCTTTACCAACACCATAGGAGAGACGTCTACAGACCCTTCTACTACAGTGCCGTCCATGGCAACAACCACCCCCCTGGGTATGCCCAATATGGGCAACACTCCACATTTAGGAATGCCCAACATAGGGCCATCTCCTGTTATAGGAATTCCCAACACAGGTCCACCACCTGTTATGGGCATGCCCAACATAGGGGTCACACCCCCTCTGGTTCCCACAAACCCTATCCCAGGAATCCCCACTGCTATTCCTAACCCAAGTGTAACCCATGTTGCACTTGGAGGCGCTGGCCCATACCAGACTACACCTATTGGAGGGCACATACCCTCCATACCTAGCATACCTTTAGGTGCTACTGGACCCCACACCACAATGACTAGGCATATCCCAGTTCCAGTCACCACATCTGCTAGTTTACCATACATGGCGAGTCTGAACCTGCCAGACTTAGCTAGGCTCACAAATGACCCCATCAGACATGATCCTGCGTGGCCTCACATGCCCACCAAACTCCCCTCCGACATCCCTAAGTTTGAGGGCAAGGCAGGTGAAGACCCCCAGAACCATATCATGTCCTTCCATTTATGGTGTTCCTCCAACTCCATAGTGGACGACTCAATCCGCCTCCGACTTTTACAGTGCACTTTCACTGGCTCTGCAGCCAAGTGGTATATTGAGCAACCCCATGGGACGCATGCCACCTTTACCTCCCTTGCCTCGACCTTCCTGCAGTTTTTTCAGTTACCTGTCCGCTATGATGCGGGAGTCGAGATCCTACTGTCTTGCAGACAGAACACGGCCACCCATATCACTGACCACATTCATGAGTGGCGTCGACGCCGAAGCCTCTGCAAAATCAAATTAGACGACCGTATCTTTTTAGATTGGTTTCTAAAATCCCTCCTCCCGCTCATCGCGAAGGATGTGGCATCTGAAAGACCCCAGTCTGAAGAAGAGGCCATCCTTAAAGCCCAGCAGTTTGATCTCATCTACGCCCAGTCGGGTTATCTATACACAATCATACTAGACGCCCCACGATGCGACTCTTCACGCAGTGACGCGCCGGGGGCATCTCATGCCGCCGATGGCATTATTGGCCAAATCACACCCCAACCTAAACCTTTCAGCACGGTGAGCACCATGCCCGCCCCAGACCTCTCCAGGGCTACATCCAGTTCCGGAGCCACAACTTCTTATGCTCCAACAAACCAGACCCATCACATTCATGGACCCTCTTGTCCACAACATTGCTATGGGAAAGCGCCATCAGCATATGTACCTCCTACATACTATACTCAACCTACCGCACATACCCCCATGCAGTTTCCACAACAGCAGATGCATTACCCACAACCAGCTGCACCAGCTAATCTCGCACCTCCAACAGCTCAGGGGTACCAACAACCCCAATAGGCAGCTGGACCACCTCCAGCTCCACCTTCATACTACCCACCGCAACCTGCTCCCGCACCTGCGGCTCCCCAGAATCCCCCCAATGCTCAAGGGCATGTGTACGCACAACAACATCAGCCCCAATACCAAAATAACCAACGCAACCAGGGTGGGCAACCAAACCGCGGAAGAGGACGTAACCGTGGAAACAACCAAAACCATAACCAAGCTCCACAACCTAACCATCCCCCGCAAAACAATAACGCGACTCTTGCTCATCAGAATCCTGATCGGCCACCTAAGCAAGCCAAAAATGCTAATTTACGAACAAACCATCCTTGTTCTATTTGCGGTGTCTATGGCCACTATACACACGCTTGCCCACATCTGGAGCGAGCTCGGCAACTATGGACAGATGATGCCCATCGTCAAGGGCAGGCGGCTCCTCAGCCGCCACCCAACCCTCCACCACCTCAACAACAACCTTTGGTGGTACAAAACCCTTTTCCAACACAAGGAGTGGTAAACACTCAGCCGTTAGCCCCCCCACAGGGCAATGTGCAACCACAACAAATCACTTACGCCGCTCCTGATCAACCCATGTTTGATTCAGGCACTCACCACTTATTGATGATGTCCACTGCCGACGTCAATATCCAAACCCGTCGAAATCAGTATGGCCCTACCTCCGAAGCCCCCTCCGCCGATAAGGATACTAACGCTCATCCCACCGATCAGACGTTACGGATACCACCTCTTCCACTCGATGGCGCATCTAAAGCACCTCGTTTCCCACTCCGCCGTATCAACAACAACCCCAATGCACGGGCTGCGTCAAATTACAACATCGTAGATCACCTAGCCCAGTCTCCTGCAGCCATGTCTGCTTTAGAAGTTTTGAAAAACTGTCCTTCGCAGCGCAAAACTTTGCTCTCTGCCATTGGCGCCATTGACCCCAATGATTCACAGCTGATCGCATTCGATTCAGACCAGTCTGAACCACGCCTACCTTCGTCTTTAGCATTCCAAGTTTCCGTTTCTGTTCGGAATCTTGTTATCCATCGGTGCATTATCGATGAAGGGGCCTCCACATGCGTCATGTCCACATTCGTTTGGCAGAAGTTGGGATCCCCTACTCTCCAGCAGTCCACCACTGCATTGCGAGCCTATGACGGTCGTTCGGCACAACCCCAAGGTCTTTTAGCCAATGTCCCTGTCCAGCTGGCGGGTAAAACCGTGCTCATTGACATTGAGGTCATCAATGCCCAACTAGACTATAACCTTTTACTTGGTCGCAGCTACATGTATGCCATGCGGGCTGTTGCCTCATCCGTATTTCGCACCATGCAGTTCCCCCATGAGGGACGCGTGGTCAAGGTCGACCAGCTCACCTATTACGATCCCAAGGCCCCCGCCACACCTGAAAATGTTCTCCCCATGGTTGAACAACCTGTTTGTGGTGCAACTACCTCATTCATTTCCTCGGTAGGACCCGGACTTTACTCCGAGGCGCCAATGACCTCTACATTCCAGGCCATTCCACCACCATCACCGGAGACCCACGTCACTAACCTCTGCACCCTTTCACAAACACCTGGTAATCAACCCTCCTTGTTACCCAAACCACCATTGGTCCCTAGTCACATCGGTGTTACACCCATCCACACCATCCCCTTTCTATTTCCTCCTTCGGGTGTAGTAAGCGCCCCGGTTATGGCTACCCTTAGTCTACCCGGGTTAACATTGGGATTACCCGTGTGGTATATTTCGCCTCCCGTTCGACCGCCGACACCAAACGTCATCCTCCAACCGGTACAACCTATTGTTACCACAAATCAACCTCCTCCTGGTGTCGCAATCCCTTCGTCGTCAACGAAACCTCCTCCTAGCCTCAATATCCCTTCGTCGTCAACGAATCCTCCCCCTCCTATCAAGCCCACTGGGGGCAGAGGTCCACAACCATACACTGCTATACCACCTCCTAAGGCAGTTAAACCCCCACCGGTGTTTCGAGCTCCCCCTAAATGCTCGTTGTGCGATGAGATAGGCCATCCAACTCATCAATGCCCACAGTTACCAGCACTCCAAGAGCATATGAATATGTTGGACGATGACGCCGGCATCCCAGTCGTTAGACTTGAGCCACCACCTCAACCTCGCGACAAATCACTGCGCACCAACCATCCTTGTGCCATATGCAGTATTTACGGCCACTACTCTCACCATTGTCCCGATCTCCCTGACTATAGAGCAGCATTATACGAGTTAAACAATGTCGATTTGGAGATATCTCCTACCCGAATCGAGGAGATCTACCCCCCGCCATCATCCTCGTCAGAAGAAGTCAATACAATATATATGATTTCAACAACTTTCAAACCAGAACCCCTTGATTTATGGTCTGACTACTTCAATACTGATGAGCAAATTTTGGAGACACTCACTGCACCCGACTATCCTTGGGATGATATGCATCATCGCTCGTACTTCCTCCCGGAAGCATCTACATCCACCGCATCTAACCAGCTATTAGTCGAATCGAAAGATTTCATATCCACTAAGGTCGATTGGTTAAAGGACCCCATCCCAACACTGAATGCCTTTGAAGAAGGGAACATGTCAAACATTTCCCCCACTACACAGATAGACATTTCCACAACACCAGGGAAACCTGAGCTCATCTCGTTGGGCGCATCTTGCACTCAAACAGAAACTCAGGCGTACAAAAAGCTCTTTCAAGAGTTCCGTGATGTCTTTGCTTGGTCAGATACCGAAATGCCTGGCCTTGACCCCGCCATTTATACGATCTCCACTGGATACCCCTCTGTCCGGTCGGCCCCTTCCATTGATCCCTTTGACACAAAGGTTAAACCCTTTCAAATCGACCAGGAAACCATATGTCCACAACATGGGGGCAGGCCCAAAACCTTGCCTACTCATCATCATCGTGATCCTCGTCGGAGATACTGGGGGAATCCACCCCACAAAGGGAATCCCCCATCATCATATCATCACTTCAGTATGCCACCACAGCCCACAGCCTCATGGTATAACACCCTGCTAGCAGTTGCTCAATGCCCTATTGATCTCTCTCTGAGACAACATCTGCACCACATTGACACCTCTGAGTTAGGGGGCATAATAGATTACCTCGACCCCGGGATAGGGGGCATGATCAATCATTTTGAACCTTCCCCATCATCTCTATCTCAACACCTCAATGAGCCCATCGTTCAAACCAACACATATGTGATCCACAATCACAAACCCCATGCACATAGCGTGGGGGCAGGTCATTAACCCTACTGACTTTTTCGCATGCGTGATCTCAACCATTTTTTGGGTCACATACCACTTGTATATTCGATTTGATTTTATACACATAGTATTTCCCCCCCGCGGGTCATCATTTCTCCCCACCACTGCATCATTGGCTTGGTGGGCTCACCTTTATTGGTAGCCATTTTTTAACCTAGTTATTTCCTTTGACCATTCCGGAGTCCTTATGACCTCCGTTTTTTGCACCATTTGCACCACCGGATTCATATTTCCGCGCTCGTGATGATGCTTGAGATCATTTCTCGCTCTCACGCCTAGATTTTTTGGGCATTTTTTCCATGCCCCCCTCGTCGCCTCAATTTGCGTGCCACATCGGCCGTTCTCCGTTTTTGGACAAGTCTTATATCGCTGGATTCAGTTTTCCGCGCTCGCGATGATGCTTGAGATCATATCTCGCTCTCACGCCCATCTTTTTCGGCCATTTTTTCAAAATGCCCTCTCATAGCCTCGGTTTGTGTGCCACAACGGCCACAACCCCCTTTGTAACAATCCTTATGTCACCGGATCCAGTTTTCCGCACTGATAATGATGCTTGAGACCTTTTCTCGCCCTCATCACTCCCTTTTAGTTCGGTATAATTTTATCCCTTTTTCGGGTCGAGCAACCCCTTTTACGAAAAAGGCACTTAGGGAGTTTCTGTTAAGCTCTTTTCTGACTCCTAAAACAATGAAAAGATTGCCGAGCAACCTTGCTTCCTTTCATGCTCGTTAAACGTATCTGAAAGGGCGTCTACCTGGTATAAGTTTACCCATTTTCCGGACCCTGTAGACTAATTACGAAAAAGGAATACTCTAGTCACATCGGCTATAAGAGTTCTCCATCTGCATCATTTTATGCTTTTTCGGGCCTTGGAGACTAAACTACGAAAAAGAACACCAATAGAGTCCACTTACCGCTTTCAGACTCTCTAAACATGAAAGCGACCATGAGCACGAGCCGTCCTGGGCTCACAAAATCCACAGGAACGTACCATTTTAGAGCACACTTTTATCCCTTCTTGGAGCTCATTAAAACTACGAAGAAGGAATCAATGGTGCCTCTTGGCGCCACGACAGATCACATATACTCATTCGGCACCTTCCCCATTTTGGTCGCCTTTGTTCAGAGTATTCTGTAGTATGTCACCTTGATAATTCCTCGACGACCTATCAGCTCGTCCTCCCCCCCAGAGTCAATATATACCATTCAGTCAAGGCAATGATCCCCACACCTACAAGTCAGTTCCCTACGCTTCCAGGTCAACCATGTCATCATTCTCTGAACAAAGGAAGTTTGAGTCTACCCATTTTTTGACCCAGTTATTTCCCATTCCCACAAGTATGTCAGTCCTACCATCAGTACTACAACACTTCAGTTTTACACCTCGTGCTCCTATCAAGGAAACATCATTGCCTTGTTAGTTGCTGGTCTCCCTCTGTCGACGACAACCACATTGATTCCAGAGGATAGACCTAGAGGTCCCTGTGTCTTGGACTCATCACCATTTATGATGAGTTCCTACGAATCATTTCGAGAGGAATCTTCAGTGCCTCTCCAAATGATTGTTTCTCACATGCTCGACTTCAACACCTTGATCGCATCGTTGAGACTCGCACAGGGTATTTGCCCGTTCCACTTATTAGTCGAAGACCCCGGATACCTCCTGACTCCTCCACATTTGAGAGTATTCCTACGGATAACACCAGTTGCACTTTTTCTATAGATATCCGGGTTGCGCATGGCGACAGTATTCAGATGTACCCCAGTCTCATACTCACTTGAGTATACAGTTACATTATTTCTCAGAGATGACTCATAGTCTTTGAATCCCTACAGATGTTGGACACCTTCAGTTTCAGCAGTTCCTCAGTTATTCCTGTGTATCAGTTATTGAGATCAGTTATGATCAAGAGTATATCCCAAAATAATGTTCCCCCTGGACCATTATGATGTACCAGTAGATTCTTTATGTATTAGATCCCCCTTCTTGGGACTAATTGTTATGTATATGTCTTGATACGAGCATGGGAATGCCCGCCTCGTCCATTATCAGAGATTATACCTCATTCATATTGAGGCCATGTAATATTTTTTGTTTCTTGCAGCTTCCAAGGGCCATGGCTCCAGTCTCCAATCGGTCTCTTCTCCTTCCCAAACCCCTGAAAAAAGACAAAAGAACTATGATGTCTATCGGCCATACGATGAGCTCCTGCCCTCACACATCAGGGGGCAATCTGTTAACACCTAAAAAGTGCTCACTAGCTCATTCCCTTATTCACATGACCCATTTGTCCACTTTTCCACCATCTGAGCCTCTGAAACCAACAAAAGGTCACCAAAAGACCTTAGTACACCCCTTTTTCCATTAAAAAAGATTATTTTTCCTGAAAAGCATAAAAAACCCTCAAAAAGGGTCCAAATTCCCAAAAATATTAAAAAGGGAATTAAAATATTATTTTTATTCAAAAAAGGAAAAAGGAGGGAAAAGTACCTAAACCATGTTGGTCAATACCATTTGGTTTCCACAAAACCACAAATGGTATTCCCCACCACCAAAACCTATAAAAAGGTGGTAGGGTCTCCTCATTTCACATCCATCCATTATCTCATCCTTATGCTGCTGAAATCTCCCTTGAGCATTTTAGCCATTGAAGCAACCTTGGAGAAGGAGACCTCTTGGAGTTTGGAGCTACTCATCTTGGGAGTTGCTCAACATCAACCTTCACCATTGAAGGTATTATCGCAAGCACTTGCTTGCCTCCCATTTTTCAATACAAATTCATTCTTTAAGATTTTCTTGTTCTTGTTTTTAAATGTTTAAATTATTTGCTTAGATTCTTACATAGATCCATGATTAGTTTAGTTTAGTTTAGCTTATTGTTATTTAATTCCATTGAAACTGCTGCTACTAGTTAGCAGGTGCCCATAGCACTAAGCCTGGTTGCAAAACCGGGCCAACACCTGTGCCACGCTAGAGGCCACCTGGAATCATTTTCTTTTTGTACGACACGTGCCTAGATGGAAGAGCAACATGTTGGGTTGGTGGACAGATTTAATTCAATGGGTTTAATGCACTTTCAGATGATTTTACCTCACTTTTCCTCGACCTACCTTCTTGCCCTGTGCATTCTTGTTTGGGTCCCTTGCGTAGGTGTTCCACTACCTTGGTGGTGGTCCGGAGGGGTTCCAGTTCTAGTTCACGCTGGATGGTGGTCCGTCGTGGTTTACCTTGGTTTCTTGTTTGCGTTCTCTATTGCAGCGATGCATCCAACACCACTGGGATTTTGCACTTGCCTCATTGCCAATTTCGTGGGGCTTCAGTGGTGCATCGACGATGGACTTGGGTTGTTCTTGCTGGTTGTGGCCGCTGTGTTGGACGAGTTCAATGCCTTGGCAAGTCTTAGCCAGTAGCGGTTTCGGGGTGGTCGTGCAATTGAGGTAATTTTTACGATATGGCCACAAGCTTTCTTGTGCAATTTTTGTTTTTCTCCTTCTATGTTGTCGTTGACCCGTGTGTTGCATGGCACCTTCTTGGTGCAAGGTGGTGTTAGAGGCGTCCATTGCTGGGCGGTTGGGGCGAACAAAGCATTTGGCATGGTGGCAGTGAAAATCCACTTTAGGTAGGGCTTAATTCCTATCGGCTTCTCCAACTGTGTTTGCTTAACACATCAATCCTCCTCATGGAAAAATTGTTGAATGTTGGTTTTGTTTACGACATTTTTATGGTGGTTTGGTCCAGTTTCTGGTCATACATTTGATGTTGGCCACCCCATGGCTCGAATATGTAATGGGTTTTCTCTGTACGACTTATAATTGCAGTCAATGTGGCTAAAATTTTGGTCAGCCACCCCGTGGCTCGAACCTATTATGGTTTTGCTCTGTATGGTGTTGAATTGTGGTGAATGTACATAAAACTTCAGTCGAACACTATGTGGCTAGAACCTGTAATGTGTTTCCTCTATTTATGTGTAAAAATGTATTGTTAGCTTAAACCTATCAAGGGTTAGCTCTGTTGGCGTATATTTGGTTTACGTTGATATATAATATGTTGGCCCTATGGCTCGAAACTAAAATGGGTCTGCTCCCTTTGGCGTATAATTGGATTATATGGATATAATTGTTGCCCGCCACCTTGTGGCTCAAACCTATAACTGGTTTTCAATGATTAACATATATTTGGTGATTATATTTGTAGGGTTTTGGTCGTCCATCCCGTGGCTCGAGCGTGTTAAGGGTTCGTTACGTTGGCGTATATTTGGTTTACGTTGATACATTATTGGTTGGCCCTGTGGCTCATACCTGTGAGTGGTTTACTCCATCTAGCATACAATTGGGTTAATTTGATAATTGTTTCGTTGGACTTGTGGCTCCATCCTGTGAGTGGTTTGCTCCATCTGGCATATAAATGGGTTATGTTGATTATTTTTATGTTAACCCTATGGCTTGAACCTGTAAGTGTTTTGCTCCATTATGAGCATAATTCGGTTGCAGCTCAAACTTGTGACTAGTTTGCTCCATTTCAAATATAATTCAATGGTGTTGATAATATTTTAATCATCCATGTGGCTCAAACCTGTGAGTAGTTTGCTCCCTTTGGCATATGATTGGGTTATGTTAATGATTTTTTTGTTAGCCATGTGGCTCGAACCTGTAAGTGTTTTCATCCATTACGGGTATAATCTGGTTATGTTGATAATATTTGGTTGGCCCTGTGGCTCGAACCCGTGAGTGGTTTACTCCCTCTTGAGTATATTTGGTTATGTTGATGATTTTTATGTTGGCCTTGTGACTTGAACCTGTGAGTGGTTTGCTCCATTTTGAGTATAATTTGGTGATGTTGATAATTTTACAATTGTCATCTATTATGTATGATTTGAATCTTTTTATTTATGCAGTAAATTAGTAAGCAATTACTTCAAATCACGTACGAAGACAATGTGTACTCAATGTGGATTCTACATTAGCTTCATTTTAAGCTTGTGCTGTGATTTTTATTGTTGGTTTCATACGGATAAGTGCATGCTTGATATTGTCTTCCATTTTTAGTTTCAAGTACTTGCATACACTTGTAGAACTACAATACATTGGTCTACTTTTGTAATTGATTTTTCGTGGTGTAATTGATTTTCCATGTGTGGAAGTGTTTGATGGTGGTTTATTTACATGTTATATGTTTTTTGTTACATTCATGTTGTTGTTGGCACTATCCGAAGCTTATACTTGATGGTTATGCTTCAATTGAAATCTAGTTGTAGATACATATTATAATTCTAGGACTGTGGTCATTGACACACCTTGATATGGTCATGGGTTTTCCAGTCCATGCATTGTGCACTTCAGTGACCTTCAAATGAGATTTGATTTAATCTTTTTATAAGCCTCAGTTTCACATTACATTACATTGGTGCAATGCATTACGTTGTGTCACTGTAAAATGCCCTAGTATAAGCATTGGTTGCTTACTGTCATAAAATAGTGGAACACCGACACAAGGGATCCAAACATAAATGCACAGGGTAAGAAGGTAAGTCGAGGAAAAGTGTGATAAAACCCTCCAAAAGCGCATTAAACCCTTCAAATTAAATGTGCCCACCGACCTAACACGTATCTCTTACATTCAACAAAAGAAATCCCTTAAATAAGTCACAATACTTTCTTCAGATAAAACAATCTATCATTTAAGTAAAATGATATATAACCGAAATAGTTAACATGGATGTAAGATAACAACTGTGGTTACATGGTTAAGATATATAATACAACCCCGAAGTGTTGAGTTGGAATGAAAGAGAAATAATAGTGGTCTTGCTGGTTACATGTCGAGTCAGCTATAGGTTGATTGTTCCATTCCAATTGTACTTGTTGGTGTCAGTAGGTTCACCTTGAAAGTGGGCATATTGTTGAAGGTGTGTTGATAAAGTGTTGAAAAATACTCATCAAAAGTACGTGTTGAAAAGTAGGGTTCTTACAGTTATAGCAAACAATAATTGAAAATAATTCCTCGAATACAAAAAAGCCTTTTCGCAACATCAAAAAATTGTCACTCGCAAAATCCACTTTCCATGTGGTTAGTTGGCACTAATCGACATCATGATGCTTGATTCGGTTGACTGCTTCATTGCCCAAGCTTGTCGAGGTGCTTACTTGAGCCAAAACGGTTGGCCTAGCTAAGTATGCTTGATTAGGATGAGTAGTGTTGAATGAATTTGTTTAAGGCCAATTTGCTGCTTCCATCCATGCGGGAATAGAAAAGCCATAGGTCTAAGATGTGCTCGACACACCCTAGTTAACGGGACGAGTTGGATAAGAAAACATTGAATTGGGTACTACACTTATAGGAATAAAGGGGTGGGTTGTGCCTGCCCGATGATAGTGCAACGATTAAATGTTGATAAGGTCCATTTAGAACCATGTACTATCTGTAATATGTTCCAATAAATTGGCCATCATATTCCTTTCCTCCTCCAGGTTTTCAATCTGTGCAACAATATGCCCATCATTTTCAACCATCTGTTGTGTCTTTCTTGCTTTCTTTTCTTGCCTTTCCAATACCTTTTGACACTCCTTTTCTTCTTGGGTTTTTGTTCTTTTAATCCTTTCCAACGCATGTTTTTCAATTGCTATCAACCTAGCTGCCTTCCTCTCCTTTGTGAGGTCTTTCTTTCGCTGTTTTAATTTTGCCATGTCATGTTTCTTTTGTTCAGAATCCATCAAAAGCCTAATGTAGTCTTTCGATGTTAAAACCTGAGAACCTCGACCCAAATGGAGGACATCTGATGTTATTGCCATCCATTGTGGTGGAACTAACTCCATTGGCAACTTTAGGAATCGACTAAGTGTCAATGTGTTCATTGGTCGTGGTTGTGGTGCATCTAGGATAGGTGTTTCAACTGAATTGACCTCTTTGATCACGTCCTCATTCTTTGCATTAGGATTTGCTTCTAACCCATTATCTACATAAAAATGGACAATTTCACTGGGCATCGATGGTAGTTGTGAAGGCATGCTAATGCTTTCATCATTGGTGTTTGTGCAACATGCTTGTTCAAGTTTATCATTGCGTTTGCCATCCATGATGGTTGTGATACCATGGTTGGCAATGCCAAGGGGTCATTGTTATTATTTGGACCATGTCCACCATTGACCTCACCAAAATCATCATTGAGACATGGAGTATGTGCTTCGTATTGTTCTCCCTCCTGCATGTGTTCTTTTGTTGGTTCCTATTCATATTGTGTAGTGTTGACCTCTTTGTCGTCATCACCATCATCCGTAGCCTGGCAGTTTCCTTGAGACAGGGACAACATATTGTCCACAACATCTACATCTACTTGACCATCCACATGCTCTTGGGCAACCACCTCCTCAGATCATCCACATTAAATTCCTGGCTACAACTAGTATCATGGATAAGAGCATCATAGTTCAGTGGCCATATACATGTTCTCCTAAAACCAACCTTGATGTTTGAGTGTGTGAGAGCCCTTTTAAAAGCTCTGCTTACAAGCTCAACTGACTCGACCCTATTTACCCATGCCCTTGGGTCCTTCGCCATCCATGATGCTGGTTCTGACCTGAAATAACACTTGAAGGGACCAAACACACTCACATTGAGGGGTTGCAGCCTGTGAGTTGTATGGGCAGGCAGTGTTAACAACTCAATGCCCATCATGTTTTCCTCCTCGAATGTTTGCACTGTGATGTGGCTTCCATGGCCATCTAAAACCAACAAGTGTCTGTTCTCAGGCGACACACAAACCCATATAGATGCTGTAAAGTGAAAAAGCTAGTTGAAAAATAGTTCTTTGGTCATACATGCATGGGGATGTGCATCCATGCATGCTCATGGTTCACCGTTTTGGATGTATTTTTTTCAAGTGACTTTTGCCTTTGAACAAATCAAATCAAGGGATTGAAAAACCAATTGCATTCACACATCAGAGTATGGTTTATCCACTCCCTACTCTTGGGAAAAATCTTTGGGACATTCCAACTCCCTCTCTTGGCAAGTACCCGCATGCCACAATTCCTTCCCGCCTGTAACCTATTTCATCACAGTTCCATATGTGCTATGGAGGGTAATGGTGTTTCTCATATGCACTAGAAAGTGTGTTGTAGAACCTAGAGACAACTACAGGGTGCAGGTTTAGTGCCCTGTCTCTACCAAGGCCCTCGGTCGTCCACAAGACAAGTTCTAGATGGCCTTTTTTAAACCCAACCCACCAAGATTTACTAGGAAACTCATCTTTCAATGGGTTTGGCCTCCCCTGACAGGTTTGAGCAACAATTGATTTCAACTATATCAACTCCAGCCCATGTCCCAATTGGGCCATTTCCTTACACCACATAACCACCTCGTCCTCCTCCTGTTCAATTAGAATTGTAAGAGGCCCCCTCCTCTTGGTTTGTGTTATTCCATTTATCTGGTAATGGATTGATGTGGGTGCAATCCCATGGTTTTTTGCAATTTCTCTAATCGAATATCCATGGAATTCAACGTCTTCAATTGCAACCAACATGTCCTACTCTATCCACCCTTTGATAACACTGATTTTCTTTGATGAACTAGCTCCTTGAACTATGGTTGATGGTGGCATTGTGGGTGATGGTGGCACTATGGGTGATGGTGGAACCGTGTTGTCCCCAACTGCCTGTGGTAATACATGATCTTCTTCAACATTTATATGAGCACCGTTGTTGTTGGCATCCCGGGGGATGTCATCATCTGATGAGGTGTAACGTAGTTGGGCACCCATGGCACCTTGCCTCTTACCGCTCTAATACGAGCAACATTATTAACTGTTGGCATGGTTGAGGAAACCTGCACAAGTATTATACATGCATACATTGAATACAATTGTTTCATTGTGACATAGAGTGGTTAGAATACTTGTTTTCCTAATCAAGGCATGTGATCTTATTTGGTGGTATTGTTTGCCAATTTGAAAAATTAAGGGTTGTTTGACACTTGAAACAATACCATTTTTTCTGATATTGTTTATCTTACATTCATATTATGATTACTCTGACTAGCATGCAAATTCAGTTAAATTCCAATAGCCATGAATTCCAAAGCATGGAGGCAATGTAGTATTGTATATGTACACATTTATGAATTGCATTGCAGGTATATTAATCTAGTAGGGAATGTTGTCTTGTATACATGTAAACACTTATGAATTGCAATACCATGCAGGAGGGTGAACCATACTTGAACCACTGTGTCATACAGAGCCTAAGTTGATAGTGTTGATGCACTAGTCGAATGTCTACATGTTGATAGTGTTGATGCACTGGTTGAATGTCTGCTTGTCGATACCGTTGATGCACTATTTGATGCATTGTTTAACGCTGGTAGGGTTGATGCACTATTTGAAAGGCAAGTCGAGTGGATTGTATGCAAGTTGCTAGCAGTGTTGATGCACTGCTTGAAAGGCAAGTCAAGTGGACTGTATGCAAATTGATGGCAATGTTGATGCACTGTTTGAAAGGCAAGTCGAGTGGACGATAGGCAGACTTAACTTATGATAAGGTTGATGCATTGTTTGAATTCCCATAATGCAGATAGAGTCAATTGTAAGCATATTTAGGTTGCTCTGTAGTTATTTGTTGTTCACTTGGATTGGTATTTGGAATTGACATGGATTGAAAATTTAAATTTGGAAATGAATGCATGTGATTGTTGAGGCATTGATCCAATGGCTAGAAATTGAACATTGTTGATCCTTGTGCCTTGAGTGTGTTTAATGGATGATTCGATGAGTTGATTTGGGTGGCCTTGTGCTTTCGATGTGTTTAATTATTGATTTGATGAGTTTATTTGGGTAGGTGGATGGCTTTGGCTTCGATCCAGTAGCTGGAATATGCCATGGTTGATCCTTGTGCTTTTAGCGTGTTTAATGGAAGATTTGATGAATTTTATTATTGATTTGATGAGTTTATGTTGGCAAGTGTCAGTTATTGAAGAGGGTGGGTTGATTAGTTGAGCATACTAGTTTGAGAAGCTGACATATTTCATCCTTGCTCTGTCTAGGTGTTTATGTGTGTTGGGACACAATGGTTTGTTGGTTGTATGATGTTGCTACAAAGGTCATTCGTGGGTGTTGGATGATGAGCAAGGCTACTCCAATGGTCATTCGTGGGGTTTGAAGTGTTGGGCATTAAGTGCTTGTAGATTGGGTAGATTTTGTTGTTTTAATGTTTGTTGTCTATTTATGGCAGAATGGACTTAGATGATAGTGGGACAAAATGGTATGTAAATTTGTATTTTAAAAGACTAATGGGTGACAATTGTTGGCCTAGTTAGTTAATGGGTTGTTTTTGCACTTAATTTAAATTATATATACATATATGTATGTGTGTACTTATCATATATATATATATATATATATATATATAAAAGTTTTTGGTGCAAGTTAATGGTATGTTTGGTGTTAATGTATTGGGTGGTTAGGTTGACGAGTATTATAACCACTACGCACTACTAATGGCATCTCTCTAGGATTGTTTTTTTTTCAAGTGTGATGCACATGTATCACGATATATTTGTTATTTTTTTATTCTCTCACTTATGTTTTATGGTTGTTTAAAAGTGAGTTATAATCAAAACACCAAGTGCATACTTGCTAAACTATTTACGTCCTTTACATGTGTCGATATTTTTAAAGCATCATTCAAAGATGAATAAATTGATATTTTTATCATGTTTTTGAAGCACCATTTGAAGGTAGAAAAAGTTATTTTTAAATAAGGTGTGGAGTTTATACAATCTAGTTATCTAAACATGGAGCCAAATAATTGTAAATGAATTTATGAAAGGTTTTACAACAATTAAAGAAAATATTGTTATACAATCTATTTATCTAAACATGGAGCCAAAAAATTGTAAATGAATTTATGAAAGGTTTTACAATCATTAAAGAAAATATTGTTGATGGATTTTTGATATTCAATAATTCTAAATATGGAGCCACAAAATTGTAAATGAATTTATGAAAGGTTTTACAACAATTAAAGAAAACATTGTTGATGGATTTTCGATATTCAATAATGTGACTTTACAGGAAAAAGAATCCCATTTTGTAACAAAAATTGTCGTATGCTTATTTTGTTTCACTTCTTGAACTTTATAATACCATTAATGAGTCAGTACTATGTTTCAAGAAGTTGATGTTTAGCCTTTAAAAGGCATGTCACATGTATTAAGAAGATGAGGCCTTGAAAGTTCGTAAGGTCACACTAATATTCATGAAAATGGTGTTCTAGCATTTAGGATTTCAACCTCACAGTTTGTAAGGTTGATATAAAAATGTGTTATATATTACATTAAAAATTGATCTAGATGTGCATGCCAAAGAAGCAAGCATAACCACCATGATTACCACTAAAGAGTATCTCTATCTTCTTGAAAAATAAATATTCAGGTTAAAAGTTGGCTAGAAAAATATGACAAGTAGCAACCTCTATTAGGTAGAATGTCTTATTTACCTATTTTAAATCTCACCTCAAGTTTCAACAAATTAAATTTTATTTCCAAACCAAACTTACTCAAATGAAGGTTTGCACTTAAACAAACATTTCTCATTTTCTTGTATTGGCATGGAGCGCAACTAATAAATCTATAGAATGTATAACCTAAGACACATGCAATTTGTTTGAAATAAGCTTCATGCATAGGTCATTAAACATAGATAAATTATGAAAGGACACACAAAGCAAGGCCAATGTGTCATTATTGTTGGCAAATTGTTGACTTGATGATCCTCTCATGCATTTTGGAATGGTTATCTCACTTGAATTGGGCCCTCAGCTTCCTCCTACTACAACAATCCTTGGGAGATTCTCTTTATATACCACAATCGCATTGTTCTTGCCACATGTTTCATTTGGGTTAGCCATGGAACCTTATATTGGAATGTTGTGATATCTCCATTAGAAACCCCTGTTATTGTTGACCTAGGTCTAATTATATGATTAATGGATTAATGGTATCTTGTGACCTACTCCACCACATCTTCCTATGATACATCCATTGATACTTAGGCCACTAAGATATCACTTTAATTAACTATTATTGAAGCATATTTAATGGATTATCTAGTAGTTACTCATGAACCATCTAGAACAATTCTATCATCTTCAAAAAATATATTGATGTGATTTACTTCGATGTTCCCTTTCCCTCGCTTCAAGGGTATGTTTGTTATTTGATTGCTATGCATGTTTCCTTGGAGTGAGAAGGTTATGTACACAATTGGGTGAGGTTGCTCTCACCTCAATAATCATTTATTAAGGCTAGGATTCCATTCCCATGCTCCTTATTGAATGCTATAAGGAAGCAATATTAGAGTAGTTACAAAAATCATAGGCATGTTTCCCAATCTGTCTGATGAAGGCATGAATAGAGATTTGGACATCGAGATTACTAGTGATGAATTGAAGGCAATACTTACTTGTTTAAAAAAAGGGAAGAGTCTAGAACCTGATGGTTTATCTATTAAATTATACTTGGAATTATTTGATCTTTTGGAGTAAGACTTGTTACAGGTTGAGAAGAAACTAGTATATCTAGAGAAGTTCATCCCTACAAAACAAGTTGCAATCACCTTTGAAGATTGCATACCCATCTGTTTATCTAATCTAATTTACATGTTGATATCCAAAATTATTTCCAAAAGATTGAAGGGCATTCTATCATGTATTGTCTTTCAATAACAGTTCGACTTGCTCTTTAATCACCAAATACATGATGTAGTGGGTATTTCTCAGCAAGGAATGCATGTGGTTAAGACTCATAAACTCCTAACAACAATCCTGAAAATTGACCTCGCTAAGCCCTATGATAGGGTGAAATTGATGTTTATTATATTACTCCTCCAAATAGGCATGAACCTACAAACTATCAGTTGGACCACATGTTGTCCCTCTTCAACTTCATTTGATTTGTTAATAAACAAGTCTCCTTTAGGTTTTTTTAAAGCCTCTAGAAAATTAAGACAGGGCTTCCCATTATCTCCTTTCCTTTTTTCTAATGGTTACATAAGGCTTAAGCATACTCAAGAGTCTAGAAGCAAAGGTGATTTTAAGGGGATAAAAATCTCAAGCTCTGTACACATCACACATCTAATCTTCGTATATGAAATCCTGGATTTTGGGTATGGTATAGTTAAAGAGCTACAAACTAATAATAAGTTGATGGAGCTAAATTGCAAAAGTAACATGAATGGTGATTAATACAAATAAGTATACACTTATGATTAATGGATTAGATGAGGTAGTTAATTGAAAAGTTAAATCCCTATTCCCAACACAATTTTTTGACTTGGATCAAGAGGTTAAATACCTTGGATTTCACTTAAAACCAAATAGATACTACTTTGAAGATTTGACCTAGTTATACAAAATATTGTAAGCTAGAATATGTGTATAGTGCAATAGATGGTTATTGTGTGGGGGAAGATTAGTCCTAGTAAACGTAATATTTGAAAGTAAACTTTTTTTTCGGGGTGGGGGGTGGGGGCGGGGCTCGTACTCATGTGACACGGGATCGATTCATGTCTGCTACCACTATACCTCTAGGTGCACCGACACAACCCCCATGCCTGGGGAACGGGTTAGACAAGGTTTTAACCCATGACATCATTAGGAGTGCCTTAACAGTCCACCATATCATCACTTGGTCTACATCCCTAAGGGCTGTAAACATTTGAAGGGCCCATGGGTGGGTTTTGATCCACTTATGTGTGCATGGGTCAAGAGATCATTTAATTACAATCTCTCTAGGTGCAACCACGTGTTTGACCACTACCTCAAGGTGATCCCATGGCTTCAAGCTAGGCCCTCATAGGAATTGAACCTTACCCACTAGTGAAAAACTCCTCGCTCTTCACTAATGGATCCAACCCTTTTGGGCCAAAAGTATGCATGTTTATTGGATGACCATTGCTAAGATTCCTAAACGTATTTTAAATAAAATTAAAAAGAAGCATTTTAGTTTTCTTTGGATTGAGAAAAGATAAAGGGAAGGCATTCCATTGGTTTAGTGGACCAGATTGGCAAAACCTAAAGAAGCAAGCAGTTAGGGGATGAAAAACATATACCTTTTTAGTTCTAAACTAATAGCCAAAAGTCTATGGATATTGGTATACAATGTTAGCATATAGGGTAGAGTAATGAAATCAATCAAAATATTTAAAAATGATGTTGATGGAAGTTTGGTTCAGATTGGAAAGGAAATACACTCACGGTGCCTCTATTGTTTGGAAATCCCTTCCCTACATAGTAAATGGGTGACTTGGAAAATTGGAAATGGTGGAGAAGTAAGAATAGGTTAGGATCCTTGGATAAGAGTTACAAGTAATTACAATTTATCTAATGTCTTATTAGATGTGCTCCATAATCAGGGGATATATTATTTAAGAGATGCAGGCTCTACGATGGATATAAATATCTGGGCACAAGCCTGGAAATTGGTAGACAATTTAAATCTACAAGGGGACATAGTAGTAAAATGGGAGTTATATGTAAATTTACTTAAGCACAACGTTGTCAAATTAAAAGATGAAGAAGACCATTTTAAGTGGTCAAAAAAACATGTGCACATGGGATTTTATAGTCAAGCTAGGATATGCTGCAAGGATTGAAGAAGAATGTAGTGACAAGAGATATGGTGGTGGAGATAAATCTAGAAATTATATGTCCCATATATATATATATATATATATATATATATTGGCCCTAGCAAATAAATTTTTAACACGAGATAATGGTCAAAAGAGGAACTGGATATATCTAGGCAGATGTATTCTAAGCATAAATGGTAAGGATATGGTGGATAATCTATATGTGTCTTGTTCTTATTCTAGAGTTGTTTGGAGGGGTGTTTCTCAAGTCATAGCTGGCAAGTAAAATTGGGAAAATAGGAGTCCCTTGGTTGATTGTCTCTTTGATTCGTTATTAGACATGAAAATAATCTCAAAACATAAGGCTTTTCCTTACATTTTTGTCTATGGAATTTGGTGGGATAGGAACCACATGGTGTTTCGGGGAAATGCACTCATAGAAACACAAATAGAAGATAGAGTAAAATTGGTATGGGATGATCATAAAAGCTTTAAAAAAGACGGGTCTTTTCGAGTCTTACTTCGGCCTCATATAAATTGTTAACACCAAAAAATTCTTTACCATGTTCATCCCCTAATGATATCACCACATTCCTTATTTCCCCCCACCACTAATCACCAAAGCCTAAGTCAAAACCCACAAATTGGCTCATAATTATTTTTCCCTCTCCGAAATAGGGAAAAGTGGCTTTATTTCCTCCCAAAAAGCAAAAAGTCCTCCAAAATAAGGAAAATTTCCCCAAAAAAGGAAAAAAACAAAAAGAAAAAAGGGGAAAAAACATTCAAAAAGTCAAAAAGGAGGGAAAACACTAAATCACCACCCAAAACCACGAGCCAATACCATGGGCGACTAAATACCAGAGCCAATACCATGGTCCGCTAGATACCATGGGCAAGAAACCTTGGACAAAAATTACTATAAATAAATGGTGAAGGATCCCATAATAGACACATACACATTCACTCATTACCGTATCGTCACTTTGCCGAAATTTCACTAGAAACCCTTGAAGCCTCCATTTGACTTCTAGTTTCACCCATTGTGATTTTTGGCCACCAGTAGTGACACTTGTGTGGAGAACACCTGAAGCTGCTTGAAGATCAAGGACTCCCTGCTCCAACCTTATGCAATGCCCCCCTATCCCCCTATTCACTCCACTTGAGGTAACTCTCATTGTATTTTTTACATTTATTCAATAAAAGCAAAAATATTATTTCCCTACTCTCTCGTATGTGTGAAAGGATGCAAAAAAATTTAACTGAGTTTTATTTCATGCATTTTGCTACTTACTTTTTTTTACCGCATGCATGCATCACCATTCTGAATTGTTACTAAGATTTCCACAAGTCGTGGTAAGTGTATTTCTGCACTAGCTAGTGTGAATAACCTAGCTACAGTTTTGGAGACTCCACTAAGAATCAAACCTAGGCCACTTACTCGAACAGGGGGGTTCCTATAGTTGTAAAGGAGAAACTGGATCAATGCATCTGATACTCTGGGGGGGAGATGACCTATATGCCAGGTAAAAGGTTATACCTGCAGGGGTAGACATAAACTAAAACAAGTGGAGTTCAACGCAACTTGGACCTATACACATGGAAACGACACCAAAGCATAAAATGTGCATTTGGAAATCAAACCAAATATACAGGTGACACGTGACCTCGAAAAATAGTCGAGATTACACATGTGTAAAAGTCAGTAGGGGTAATGACCTGTCCCCATGCTATGTGCATGGGGTTTGTGATTATGGATCACATATGTGTTGGGTTGAGCGACGGGCTCACAGGATTACTGAGATAGATGTGATAGAGAGGTGTCAATGTGGTGCGAATGTTCTCCTACGGAGGGTACCGACAGGGAATTGATCAATTGCTCGAAGGGGGGTGTACCATGAGGTTACATGCCATGATGGCACACTGAATTGGTGATATGATGATGGGGTATGCCCCTTGCGGGGTGGATTCTCTCTGTATCGCTGACGAGAATGATCGTTAGCAGCATTTGGACGATGACTTGATCGCCATATGCTACCAGGCTCTGCGGGAGTGGAGACCGATTATGCGGCGGATCACGGTGGCGGCAAAGACTGTGAGAGCCATGGCCCAGGGTGACGTGCCCTTAGATGATGAGGAGGAAGACACTGAGGAGGATACTAATGAGGAGGATGAGGACTATGAGTCCGCAGACTTGGATGAGTAGTAGGCAACTTATGGAGCTGCCCCCAATACTATGGGCATGGGGAATTTTGTTGTACTCGACTTTTATTTATGACGAGGAAGTTGTTTAGAGGATCCTATGCAGACATGCCTATGTGATGATATATATATATATATATATATATATATATATATATATATATATATATATATATATGCACATGGATGCACTTTTTATGATATTTTGATGTTGCTGAGCCTTTTATTTGATGATTATGCCTATATGATATGTATGTACATGTGAATCCAAAATGATATGATGATGCATGTTGATGATTTACTTCCTATATGCGGTGATTGATATGCCATTCTAGAATGTCATTAGCCATATGGTCTGCAAAACTATTTTGATTCCGGGGGACATAAATCATGAAAGTCCTTGGGGTTTCTCGATGGAACTAGCCAAGGAAGCCCTTGAATCTCTAGAGCAGGGGAAATTCTCTTTCTAAATTCTTCCCACTACTTCTCGTTGAAGTATGCAACAAGGAAAAGCTCAAATAATCATGCATATTTTTATGCCCTTTTCTCTTTGTTGAAGGGAAAAAAGAGGAATACAAAATCTCCAAGTCTTAGGAGACTCAAAACTACTGATAGATTGGGAAACCATCAATGTGTCATTAGTAACTCGGGGCTTGTTGCTATTATGAATAATATTTTGGAGGTAAAATCTTCCATTGAAAACACTACTTTTAATCATGTGTATGGTGAATTTAATTCTCAGGTTGACAAGTTATTTAAAGAGAATTTGATCTTGTAGGAGGGTACCTTACTTGAATGGGAATTTAGGGAGGGCAATCTTCATTTAACCACTAGTAGACACTTACACTAAGCAGGACTTGGAGCAGTCTATTATTATTTTCTTCCACACATATGGTTTGAACTTAGGAATGCTTTGAGGGTTTCCCTTGGTCATGTGATATGGCATTGTTGTTTAGATAAAGCAATTTTTGAAAACTACAGTGACACTGTAATGACATTAAGTTTTACTTGGCATAAACCAACAAAAGGGTGTATTTGTGTAGAGTAGCTAACACATAATGTTTTGATAAGTATGGATTCCAACTAAACAAAACATGTATATTTCATACTTTTTTTGGAAATATAAAATATAAAGACTTATTTTTTCTAATGAAAAATAAATATAAAATATGATAGTAGAATTGTTAATCTTTCTTAATTAAATAAAAATGTTTATTTTTTTTAAAATCAATCAATTTTGTTAAATAAATATAATAAATATTTTTTGAAATGTCATATCTACATTGTAATCAATTTTGTTAAACAAATAAAAATAAATATGATAAATATTTTTTGAAATGTTATATCTATATTTTAATATAGTGAAAATGAGAGTAACAAGGTCATTATGATTTTAGTAATCCAAAAACGTTGAATGTGAATTAAGTTATGAAAATTGATAAATTGTTGTATGGAGTCCAATTTTTTTTTTTTTTTCCTTGGAAAAAGTCCGTAATTTTATTTCAAAAAGATGATTGATGGAGTCCAACTTATGGAAGATATATATTTTGATATTTTTTGGAAATATAAAATATAATTTGTTTTTTTAATAAAAAAAAATATAAAATATGATATTAAAATTGTTAATAATATTATAAATTTGCATCTCTATTTAAAATCAATCAATTTTGTTATACAAATGAAAATAAATATAATAAATATTTTTTGAAATGTTATATCTATATTAAAGTGAAATTAATTTTGTTAAACATATGAAAATAAATATGATAAATATTTTTTGAAATGTTATATTTATATTTAAATATAATTTTGTTAAACATATGAAAATAAATATGATAAATATTTTTTGAAATGTTATATTTATATAGTGGGAATGAGAGTAATAAGGTTAAGGTCATTGTGATTTTAGTAATTCAAAAGCTTTGAATATGAATTAAGTTATGAAAATGGGTAAATGGTTGTACACTATTTAGGATGGCATGAAAAAATTGTGTTAATATTCAAGTGATCATGGATTATGAATGACTTTCACTAGTTGACAACTCCACACATAATGGAGCTTTATGCGAGAGAAATAATGAAAATCCTATTATGTTAGAGGTTCCCATCATGATCCATTACAATTTATGTATTTGATCCTAAAATTAAAAGTATATTTATGACTTTAATTATTGTTAATGTTGTTAATGTGTTTACTCCTCTAATTATGTTTACATTAAAATTAAATGATTTTTATATTCAACTTTTTTTATATCATAATTTTTATGATTTTTTTTTTATTTTTCAGAGGAAAAAAGCATACTTTTGTTATTTTATTAGAATAAAAAAGTATATCACTGTTCGTTACAATCAAAGTCAAAGCTGATGATCAGATATCATTGTTTGTTACAATCAGAATCAAAGCTGATGTTTAGTAGTCAATACTGAAATAAACCAAAAGATGAGAAACCGACAAGAGTACCAGAGTTTAAAGAACAAAAATACAAAATGATCAAGAAATAGAAGCTAAACAACAAAAATAGGAAAACTCCCCATATCTGAGAGACAATCATAAAAAAGTCTGCCCAGAATAAGGTCCCTTTCGCTTCCCTTTAGTGCTTCCTTTGAGAGAAAATCTGCCAATTTATTTTGTTCCCTATAAATATGATTGATTTCCAGTTGCAAATTTTTTTTGAGTTCTTATTTGATTCTATGGCACCACAGAAGAAGATTGATCACCTGAAGCTTGTATTCACCAATTGCCCATTTAATAGTAACTCTAGAATCTCCAAAGATTGCCAAAGACACAATACCAAATTTTGTAGCCATTTTGCATAAGACCCATAAGGCAAGCAATTCAGCCTTCATATTAGTTCCAGAGCCACAAAAGAGTTTGAAACATAAGTAGTGATCATTATTGATGATGAGGACAACTCTTGCAGCACACCACCCTCCCTGGGATGCCCCATCGAAGAAACCAAGAGCTCCTTTTCGAAACTGAATTTGTTTAGGATTCCCGAGTCTGTCATTTTTTATGTTCCCTGTAGAGAAATCTTTCACCTAGATAAGAATCTGCCTTACAATATCATCCAAATGTTCCACAGCATTGTCGAAGATGCAGTTGTTCCTTACTTTCCAAATTCTCTAAGAGATGATATTTGGGAGAAAATCAAAACCTTTGCAATTTCTTTGCCAGTCTTTACAGGATTGTCCAAAAAGAACACCCTGCCACACCTGGGAAATATTGAGAGAGTAAGAAACCTTTTTCCAAACAGATGTGGTATAGTTACAATTAATAAGAAGGTGATTTACCGACTCTTCATCTTTTTGGAAAAGGAAGCATATGTTTGGACCCTGCCAACCTTTCCTTTGAAGGTTATCCCAAGTCTTGAGACAGTCTTGAAGGGTGAACCACATGAAACATTTAATTTTTAGCAGAATGCACCAATTCCATAGAACACAATACCACAATCTTGAACAATACATAGATTTTCCTTTACAATAGCCAAATATGCAGATTTTGCAGTAACAATACCTTTTTTGGAGTTGGAGGTCCAAATTAAAGAGTCTGAATTGTTATTTAGCCTGCATCCATAAGCATTAAGTCTAAAGATGTAGTCATCCCAAATTGTAGCCCAACATCCAGCCAAACCAAGTTCTGAAGCAGAGAACCAATAGCTTTTCTCATGATTGTTCCCTCTATTCTTTCTAATATTTGCTAATGAAAAATAGCCAAAATTTGAAAGATAGTTTAAAATATATGGAGGGAGTTTGAATTCTTCACCTAGTCCAATGATTGGGTCAATACCAAAAAAGACATTTCTATCGTTGCCAACTTTCCAGACAAAGTCTTTACCAATCCAACCATATAGTTTAAGGAAACCATTCCAAATAGGAGAGGAATTGTTACATATTTTCTTTCCATATCTGATCCAATTGTGTCCATCCATTTTTATATATTTGACTTTTAGAACATGTGACCAAATATTGTTACCAAAAAGTCCCCGCCAGAAGCTTTTTAACCTTAGAGCCATGCTAAACCAACAAATATTCTTTATGCCCTAATTGCCAAATTCCTTAGGAATTAAGAGTTTGTTCCAGCTAGCCATAACCAATTTACCTCTTTCTGATCCACCCGACCAAAGGTAATTGAAGATGATTTTCCTTAAAGAATTAATGATGGAGCTGAGAACCTGTAGGAGCGAAAACCAATAAACAAGAATATTGGTAAGAACCGCTTTGATGAGAGTGAGTCTACCTCCAATGGAAAGAAGCCTGAAAGTCCAATTTTTTATTCTTTTTTCAAATTTTCGAAGGATCCATTTCCAATACTTAGCTTTATAACCATTTGGTTTTAGGAGATATCCCAAATATTTTAAACCTTCAACCAAACTGTGTGCCTTATATGGGAGTATGTTTTTGAAGGTTTCCATAGAATTAGCACTCATATTATGAACATAGAGCGTGGACTTATTTACACTAACCTTCATTCCAGAGGCTAGACAAAAGATATGAATAATTTCCATATAGAATCCCATTCTCCAGGAGACTCAAAGCCAAAGATTAAAACATTGTCAACGAACAGTAAATGAATGATGAATACAGCTTCAGATATTTTCACACCCTTGATTTTACCTTTATGTTTAGCATCTAATATAAGTCTGCTAAGGCCTTAATTGATGAGAAGAAAAATCAGCGAAGAAAGAGGACAGCCTTGACGGAGTCCTTTGTTGCTTTTGAAAAAGTCAGAAGGTGCACCATTTACCAACACCGCAAACTGTGCAGATGAAACACATGTCAAGATCTAATTGATAACAAGAAGTGGAAGCCCGATTTGAATTAATATTAATCTCAGAAATACCCAATTAACACAATCGAAGGATTTTTCTAAATCCATTTTCAAGAGAATAGCTCTAAGATTTTTATGTTTAATAGAATGGATTACTTCCTGTGTGATTCCGATTGCATCAAGAATCTGCCTATCATGGAGAAATCCAAATTGCTCAACAGACAGAGAATTTGAAAGGAAAGGCTTAATTATGATAGAGATAATCTTGGTGATAAGCTTGTAGGCAAGGTTGCATAAGGAAATAGGCCGAAAATCAGAAGAATTGGTTGGCTTGTTGCACTTAGGAACCATAGTAAGAAAGGTAGAGTTTAGAGCACCTGAAACAATGCCTTATGTCCTGGAGAACTCAACCATATCCAACAGATCCTTACCCATGGTATCGAAAAAATGGATAAATATATCAATAGTCCAGCCTTCCGGCCCATGACTTTTTTCTTTTGCAAATTGGTGTAAAGCAGATTCAATTTCTTCAATTGTAACCTCTTTCTCTATTTCAAGACCATCATCTTCTTCAAAAAACTTAGGGAACAATTTTATAACCTGTAGTTGGGATTCCAATGAACTCTGATCTTTTTCCATAAAAATATCTTTGAAATAGTTCAATGCATGCTTTTTCAATTCCAGCTGTCCTTTAATAGTAGATCCATTTTCATCAGTGAGGTCCCAGATGGCATTAGTATTCCTTCTTTGTGAGGAAAAGGAATGAAAAAATCTTGTGTTATTATCACCCAACTTTATCCATAATGCCCTACTTTTGAGGAGCCAATCCATCTCTTCCTGCTTTAGCATCAAATCCTTTTTGTCTTCAAGAGTCTGTCTTAGAGTTTTGTCTTTGGCAGAAATTGAAAAATCATAATTTTTAGCATATATATGACTGATTTTATTTTGTAGGAGGAGGAATTCTTCCTTGTCTTTCAACTTTTTATCTTTGATCCATGATTTAACTTTCACCTTAAGAGTGGACAATTTGTGAACTAAAAGGTACAGAGGATTTAGGTGATCAACACAATGTAAAGAGTTCCAAGTAATCTTCACAAAGGTACAAAAATCCTCATCCAGAAGCGAGGAGCTGTTGAATTTGAAAGGATACTTTAAGTTAGGCATGATTCCATCAAATTGAATAAGAATAGGCCAATGATCAGAGATTTTGGTTTTGTCAATCCATGATCTAAATCTCTGAATATTTTATAGAAGAGAGGACTTTAAAATAAACCTATCCAACCTTTTCTGAATCCCCTCAATACCACATCTTCCATTAGTCCAGGTAGGCTGAAATACAGTAGGAGCCAAATCTAATAACTGGATCCTCTAAAAAAGTTGATGAAGTAGCTAGACATAGAATCTAATCCGGTCGAAGGCCCCCATATTTATGCAGCAGAAGTTGTAAAACTTAAATCGCCGACGATTATGAGATTATCGAGATTCAGAATACCAGACAAGGAAAGTGAGTTCCAGAATGGCTCCCTATTCTTATAGGGCCCATATATATTAAGGATGGAAATCTTTAGATCCATGTTGAGTATATATCCATCAAGAAGCAAACCCCAATCAGTTTTGTAGGAAGTAAACTGAAATTTTTTGGATTTCAACAAGATAAAAGCCCACCTGACAATCCCAAAGCACTAAAAGTAGAAATTTCCCAACATGGAAGAAGATTGGCAATGGACTCTCTAGCCACAGAGTCAGGACACATAGTTTCTTGAAGGAGAATTAACCTAGGATTAATATCTTTAAAGAGGTTAGATAGGGCCTTAATCCTAACAGCCTTACCTAACCCTCTGACATTTAATGAGAGAAGAGACATTAAGGAACAAACTCATAGGGCCTCTGTTCTCTAAGTGCCCTAGCGGAATCATTTTTTTTGCTGGAGGACTGGTCAAGTGGAGAATTAAGCAAACGAGTAGACAATGGAATGCAATCCGATTTCTCAGAGTTCAACTTAACAAAATTGGAAGAGTTTTTTTTCTTCTTTATGATTGTCACATTTTGAAATCTTATGGATTGAATTCCCAAAGTATTAGGGTTAGATGAGGGATTTTTAGAATAGACAGGAAGTGGGGAGTTAAATGCAATAATCTCAGAATGTTTATATCCACAATCTAATAACAATGAATAATCAGGAGGAACAATAGGTGGGTCTACCTTCAGGAGGGAAGAGTTTTCAAGTGAGGAAACCTCTGGAGAATGCTGAGGGGGAATTCTAACAGGAGAGGCAGTCAGATATTTAAACGGAGGGAGAGGGTTTGAAGTAGAAACCGGCTCGAGAGCAAATGAATCCCTAATGGAGTTGTAGTCCAGGAATTCAAGCGGTGCATTTCCAGTTACCACAGGAACAAAATCCAAATTATCAAATTTCCGAGAGCAAACCGAAACATTATTTAACTTATTAACCCATCCTAGGGCACCAGGTAAAATACCATAGGTAGACATTCTACGAGTTAGATTTTCTTTGACTGAAAGATAAAGAGCAAGCTCTCCTTTAGAAACATCTTCATAATGTGTAGGAGAGTCAGAAAATGACATACCCTGTACAACAGAAAGCGTTGGAGAAGGTGACAAAGTTTCCTTCGCAGCAGAACCAACTTCAGAATCAACACGGAGAGTGGAAGTGTCTTCAGTTGGAGAAAGATCAGGTACTTGATGAATGAATGGACAGTGTGCCTGAATATGTCCAACTTGGCGGCAAGAAAAGCACTAAAAGGGGATTTTGGAGTAATCAAGCTTCTGAATGAAAATTCTTTCACCCTAGACCATTTCAATTTCTGTCGGAAGAACTTTTCCTATATCAAATTCCACCAAGACTTTGGCCACCTTCTTTTCCATTCCATGTAATGAGGTATTATCAACTTTGATAAATTTACCCACTGAGTTGGCCATACCTTTAAAAATGTTTTCAGTCCAGAGCTCCAGGGGTAAACCAGGGGCCAACATCCATAAATGACGCCGAGAAAGCTTTTCTCTTATAGGGTCAAATGCAACATGCCAGCGTTTGAGGATGACCGAACCTCCCTTATAATGCCAAACATCCTTTAAAATAGCATTTAAACAAACGTTTTGGGGGAATATGAAGATAATCCATCCATTTAAAAGAAGATTTATACGAGGTGCATAATCCATTAATGGGAGCTAATGGCTATTGACCCATTTTAGTAATCTCAAGCTTATTCTGTCGGGCGTACTCCACTCTGCCAACTAGGGCCTTGGTAGCAAGCATTTCAAATCTATCTAGGTTAACATCAGTGCCAAGAACATATCTTTGCAATCCCTCATGAGCCTTGACAGTCTTCTGCTTCCTTCAGTGCCGAGCTCGCTCACCGAATAATCCAAAGGGACCTGGAATTTTTGTAGCAGGAATAGAAGGGGAGGGGTTTAATGCAACGTTATTCCCCAGTGGAGAACCATTCACAGACAAACCCACATTAGTCCAGCATTGTGAAGAGTGTGGGGAGTTAACCAAGACCCTACGCTGAGGAATGTGAGCAGCAGCCATCACGTGGGTCACTTACTGCGTGTACTAAAAACAAAGGAGAAAATCATATTTGGAAAAGGGGACACCGACAGGCATAAAGTGAGATAGAATATAATAAAAACCGTTAAATCATTAGTGAAAGCGACAGGAAGCCTCAACCCCAAAAGGAACAAGTGGGAAAACCCTAAGGTTAGTTCACAAAAAGAAAGATGGAGGGGTGTTGATCCTAAACAACCAGAACTAAACAAGGTTAAAAACCTGGAACCAAACTGAATGCCAAAAAAAACCACAAGAAGTACCGCGGAAAACAAAACCGAAGCTTGTATGGATTCCTGAAAAAACCAGGGGCAAGATGCTAAGGAGCGTGACGTTAGGATAAAAACCATTCCCACTTTTTTCTCTTGGTTGGTACTGGACTGATCCCCTGGATCAGCTTGACTCCAAGTCCTGTTGTCAGCGATCCATTAACATCTTGTCCAGTTTTCCCGAGAAACCCCAAACCCTAGCTTGAGCTTTGAATGTCGCTTCATCTCTCACCCAACTCAAAAAAATGAAGTGTTTAATGATTTTCATATTTTAAAGAAAAAATAAGTGTAAAATATGATAATAGATAAATAAATATTAAATATGATATTAAATAAATAATATAATTTTTTTCTAAAGAAAATATAAATATAAAGTATTAATATTTCTTTATAACCAATAAATTTAGACTTTTTTTTATAAAATTAATAAATTATAAATATGCTTTTTATTTAAAACTAAGAAGTATGAAAGATGTAATGCACCTAATTCCCTGTCAATGTTACAAGAGAAGAGAAAGTTGTGAGATTAAGGTGTGGAAATTTAAAGATTAAGGGGCTGACCTATCTGATTGGTGAGATTGAGTTGTGGAAAGTAAAAAATTAAGGCACCGACATGTTAAATTTTAAGCACCCGGTTACATCGGTGTACTAAAAATTAACGCCCCGATCTCCGTGCCAATATTTTGATTGGTGAGATTGAGTCGCGGAAAGTAAAAAATTAAGGCACTGACATGTTAAGTTTTAAGCACCTGATTACATCAACATACTAAGAATTAACGCCCCAATCTCTCTACCACTACCAATGTTATAAGAACAAAGATTGTCTTGCTAAACTTAACTATTAGTGCTTAAGATTGTGTCATATCATATGTTAACCTCTTTTATCGACACCTTTAACTATTAGTCGTGCAACGAGTTTGTGTCTTAAGTTTTAAGACAACGATATAGTTTTTTTTCCATTAATCGTCAGCTTAAATTATAGAGTTCTGATATTGCACAATAAATGTTAACCCATCGCACTTCAATTCTTCATTAGAGGAATTTTAAATATTGCCCCGCACCTTATTATATGTTTCTTCGATGCCAGGTGTTGCATGTTCGGTATCTCCCGACCTCCTTGCCTCGCTTGAACTGTTTTTCTGAGAGCTTGCTATGAATCAATCTTGGGGAGTGAGCACCATTATTGTCACTATTAGATTGAGGTTTCAATGTTGAATCCCGAGACTCTGTCTTCAGCATCACATCTCCCAATATGTGTGTAATACTCAAAGTAACTTTCTTGATGTAATGGGCTTGAGAGAATGAAATTATACAACAGCGCTATGCTAATATCAACAACAGAAAAATGCAAGTAAAAACCATTCGAATGCGATGTAGGTTTTGACTCTGAACTGCAATATATAAAAGCACAAACGAAGATGATGGTTTAATGATAAAAACCTATACACAGGGAAGGGTTTGATTTGAAGTTTAGGTATCATATTGATTTGATTTTTGATATGTTGTCAACTCCTCTGAGTTCATATTAGTACTTACAGACACAATCGATGACTGTCTCCTCGCCTGCAGGTCAAGTGAAATGTGCTTGGACTAATGCCTGACCTGACTACTGAGCTCTAGAAGTAGGTTCTCAGAAGGCGAGCTACTGTAACATGAAGATACGAGAAATGCTTGTTATCTTTGGTCTATCGCTAGCTTCTAGACTTTAGGCTCTAGACTCTATATAAGATTGAGCTGCTCTCACTGCTGTGTCATTTTTCTTTCACTTTCAGCTGTAGGTGTGAACATCCTTTGCCCAAAGCTAGTGCTTTTGCTTGGTATAATAGCTAGCATTCCAAATAGTCTGAATTTGTAACGTTTCCTTGTATTTGGATTTCGCTCTTAGACCGATCGAGTCAGCTGCTTCTTGTACGGAATAATAATATTAGTTTGATTGTCCATCAGTTAATATATTCCTCCCTAGCACAGAATAATAAATTAGTAAATATTTAAATTGTTCATCTTTTTATTTGATAACAACAAGTTTATAAATTTATAAATATTTATCAATATAACTTATAAATGTTTAAATATATAAATTTACAAATATTTATTTTTATAAATGTATAGTTTTATAAATTATAAATGTTTATCATTAATTTTTTAACTTTTTCTTTAAAATCAATAAATTTATTAATTTTTTTTAATAAATTTATAAATGTTCTATTTTGTTCTACATCTATAATTTTATTTTGAACTTTGGAATAGGGTCTTCTTTCGTATGTAATTTGGATAAAGTAGATTTATATTTTTACGTTAAAATTATAAATTTATAAATGTTTTTTTAATAAATTTATAAATGTTTTCCAGCAAAAAAAAACTACTATTGATATTCATACGAATCAAATAGTACAATGAAGTTCATGATTCTACTGCCGAATCATTTACAATATTTATCATGATATTTCTGCACTGCAAAAATGCTTCACGATCCACCCATGGTCTCAAAAAAACCATTATGGTCCGTAAGATACAAACACCATTACATATTGTCAAAAAGCAAAATAAGGAATCAACAGATTCAGAAGGCCCCAGAATTTAGCACCCCCAAGAATCAGTAAAAAAAATAAGTGGAACCACTCCAGGATGCAGTTGTCGCACCATTCCTCCCAAAATTTCTTTCTTTTACACATGATTTTATTTTTAATTTTGGAATAGGGTTTTCTTTTGTATGCAATTTGGATAAAGTAGATTTCTAGTTACACACTCTTGTCAAAAGTAGGTAACACGAAACCATATAAACAATGTATATTTTGATATATTTTTGAGAAATATATAATATAAATATTTTTTTTAAGGAAAAAATATTAATATAATATGATATTAGAAAAATGTTAATAATATTAGGAAGGTTTTTTTAAATAAAAAAAACAAATAAAAAAATGAAATATGATAAATATTTTTCAAAATGTTATATCTATATTTGAATAGAGTAGAAATGAAAGAATCAGGGCATTATAATTTTAATAATTCGAAAGTTTTGAAAATTAATTAAGTTATGAAAACAAATAAATTTACGGTGTATATACATCCATAGATGAGAGGATGGAAAGCGGCTAGGGTTTGGGCTCTGCAAGTCAAGGTTTGTTTAGGGAACTGTTAGCATCCTCGGTCGTGGAAGAGTTTTGTGGACAGCTGGTGGAATACTCTGAGGATTCCTGGCTTGATTAAGGATTTTTCTGTACAATGGATGAAATCAAATCTAATTATGAACAATCTAACAGTGGCGGTGGTTCGCTCGTCCTTTGAGATGTGTGTGATGCAGAGAATAGTTGGGGGGTTGATCGTGTGCCTTGCCATCAAGGGTTGCTGTTAGAGGGTTATTTCGCTTGTTTTGGCTCGTTTGTTGAGCTTGTGATGATCTCAACTGTTGGGTAGTTTGGATCACCTTTAAATGAGTGCGTATGGGCGTTAGGTACAACAATACCTACCTCTGGGAATGATTAGCAGTTGGGGTAGATGGGAGATAGCCAACCTACCCCACCACATTAGTGAACGCATGTGATGGAGGGACCATGACCTAATTTCAGTCGTATGACACTACATGCAAACCTTAAATCACCCCTAGTAAGTTATGACGATTCCCGTTAATCAAGTATTTCTCCCATGAAAATAAATGAGGGATCTTGGACGAAGTTTAAGCTGGATGATAGCCATGCCACTCTGAGTAATGATTATGAGCCTCGGGGTGGTGGGTTTATCAGAAGGGGTTTGAGTCTGAATGAATTAGAAGCTACTGCCAAACAGAAGGAAGCAAGATTGTCTAGAAGGAAAAAGAAGAAGGTCCCCGTGTCCAGGGGAGCTAGCATTAAGTTGGTGGTGGGGAAGGACATTGTTGTTATGGAGATCCCTCGATACTCGGGTAAGATGCTCATCGGTAATTTTGTGGTAGAAGGTTCTCGAAAGAAGCTTTGAATGCATGGGTGAAGGATGCTTGGAACCCTGTGATTAAGTTGTTAAACAAATGAAAATAAATATGATAAATATTCTTCAAGATGTTATATGTAAATTTGAATAAAGTGGAAATGAAAGTAATAAGGTCGTTATGATTGTAGTGATACAAAAGCCTTGAAAATTAATTAAGTTATGAAAATGGGTAACTTTATGGTATAAGAAGAAGAAGAAGAAGAAGAAGAAGAAGAAGACCCATCCGCGGGCGATGACAAATCCTATGGGTGCCTGCATAAATATTAAGGATTTTAAAGATGGTTTGGGCAAGGGGTGAGGTGGTGTGCCCTTAGTCCCCATTTGCGATAGTGTAAATGTGACCATTCATCGTAGGTTTTAATTAGGAAGTTATTGGACTAGTTTTGGATGGAATCCAGACTTACATCTTGTCCTGTGCGGGAAAGCTCTTAACTCGTCAACCATGTGAAATCCAGTTATTTTGTTTCCGCAAAATGTTTCGTAGCTTCCACAACTACCTCTACTTTCGTAGCTTTCTGCAACTTGTTCCATAGATTTTTGCAACTTTTTCTGCAGCTTCCACAACCTGTTCTTCAGTTTCTGCAACTTGTTCTCTAGCTTCAACAACTATGGCATAGCCTGGTTTCCGTCCTGGGAAGGCTCAGAGTCTTTGCTTACTTGATAAGCTATGCAAATTATTGTTGGTCAGTTCATTGTTATGGTTTAACATGGCCCACTAGAAGTAGGTTAACCATGGCAATTTTTGTACATACTACTTTGCTTTGTTAATAGAAGGATCCTGCTCTTACTTACAATAATAATAATAATAATTTAATAATAATATAATTTTAAATTCATGTCTAGACACTAGGTGTCCATACTCTACCCCCATCCAAATTTGAACCTGTGACCTCCTAAGAGAAAACACATATCTGTAACCATTAGGCCCACTATTAAGGACGGGGCACATTAAAAGATAATGGTTTTCATAATCAACCTCCTTTATATCACATAGTTTATCAATTTGCTTATTCCAAGGTATTTTGTTTGTAAAAGAAAATGTTTTCCATATTCAACCTCTTTTGTATCATACATTTTAGAACTTTGCTTATTCTGTATATCATATATTTTAGAATTTGTTTATCAGAAATTTACAAAAACTAGCTTGTCTCAAAACACAATAAATAAATTCAATTATGAAGCTTGAAATATAGGAGAAAGCAAATTCTTTTGCCTTTAATTTAAAAATGTGTTGTTGTTGTAATCTAAGGGATTACATGAGGTTACCACTAGCAAATCAATACATAACAATATATAATATCCATACATGCATAAAGATAGGAGAAAGAACACAGGAATGGTGGTTGAAGCAACATGTTGTCTTATATTAAAGGACCATCATACACAAGAAGTATCATTACATCTTCTAGCTCACCAACCCAATATATATTGTAGACATGTAGTTATTCTGTTATAGCTTTCTAATAGTCTGGTTGGTTTTCCCGACCGACTCAACTGACTTGAGCTGACTAATCCTTTAGTTGGTCGGGAGGACTTAGTCGTCTGGCCGACTAGGCTCCTCCAACATCTCCTCCACCCCAAAACGTTTTTTTGTCCCGAAGAGAATAGGGGAATGCAATTTTTATGCAAAAATTTACAAAATTACAAAAATAAACGACTTCTCAAAATTGTTATGACCTGGATGCTTGGCATGGCGGATTAAATTTGACACATGATTCAACAATTGATGGGGTAGAGAGAGCAAGGTGGTCTTGAAAGTCATCCGATTCAGTGAGGATAGTCATGATATTTGCTGCCAGGTTGGTGAGTTCTGATAGGCAAATGAGCTTAACTTGCATGGGTTGATCTACATGTTCTGCATGTTTGGCCTGAAGTTATGTAGTTGAGATTTAGCTGATCTCATTAGCTTGTAGATGCGGTTGGTGAGCCGACTGACTTCTTCTTGTGCTCATTTTCCTTCGTGGATCCACATGTATTTGTTTCTTCTTAGTTGATCTTGTCACTGCTGCTCCATGCTAATTTGGTCGTTGAGGATCTATGCTGCGGTCGGGTTGGCTGCTTGCCTTTGCATGTAGAGCTCAAGTAGAGTGCTTTGCATATTCTCAATTTCTATGCAAACCTTTTTGTAGTACAAGTACCAGTTATTGAGGATGGTTGATGCTTTGGATGTATGCACTTCATATTCTTTCAACTTTTTGTCGCACTCTTGAAAGGTTTTGAATTGGTCGACAATGAGGAAGCCAATTTCATCTTGTTGTTTCTGAGCTAGTTGGTCTTGCATTTTCTGATAGCTTTCTAAGACAAATTCAACTCAAGTTTGTAATTTGTTGACTGTTTTATCCGGGAGAGGCTCTGGTAGCGGTCCAATAATATATTTTGCTTTTGTTGTGCATACTATCCATACATTTGCTTGTCCATCCTTTAGTGCTTTTAGCTTCTTGGAACTTTCTAACTACATTTTGTTGTGTTCTTTGGTGGCAACTTTGATAAAGTCACCAAGTTCCTAGTCTGATGCTTTGGAGGGTGAAAATATAACTTTGTTTGCTGATGATTCGGTAGCTTGCTATATTTTCAGGGTTATCTTAGTGTCACTCTTAGATTTCTTGCTTTTTTCTCATTTCTTAGATGATTTCTTTTGGGTGTTGATGGGGTCCAGGGTCATCTGTGGAGCCGTCAATGTATTGGAAATCGTCAGAAGGGGTGTGGACGACAGCGGGGTTGAGACGGTTGGGGATGAAATGGTCATGACAGAAGGTGGTTCAGTTGGAGCAGTCGTCATTGGTAAAGTGGATGGTAATGATGCAAGTAGAGTCGTTATAGGTGGAGTCCTTGTGGGGGGAAGTGACACAGGGGAGTCTCCGAAGTTGAAATAGGTACAGAGGGTGTTGATGGTATCGTCGACGGGAATGTTGTCAGTGGGGTCGATAATACTGTGGGAACTAGAGGAGTCGTGACAATAGTGGAGGGAGTAGAATCCGACATGGAGGAAGTTGTGATTACTATCGAATCAATCGTGGTTGGTATGGGTATTGATGCATTAAGAGGGTTTGTATTATATGAGGGTAAAGGGAGAGATTTGCTGAGGGAGGTTGATGATGGTTTGAAATACAAGGTATGTGGTCATGTTATACTTGTTTGCAAACTATTTTGTAAGGGAACTTCAACTATAGTCGATGGGGAAACATAGGGTTAATCACTGTTCCCCTGGATGGAAGTTTTACTTTACTTGGAGAAGGAGAAGTGGGGATTCTGAGCTCAAGTATATTAGGTGATTGGTTAGGAGGACTTGTAGACAATTTGGATAGATAAGGGATGTATTGAGCGAGAAATTGATAAAATTCAGGTGTCATTGTAAAGGCTTCAGGATTTGATGAGGGTACCTCTTGTTATTGTTGTTCTTCATCTTCTACTTCTTTGACTCGGTTTAGGGACGTAATCGAGGAGTCATACGTCAAGTCGAATGGATTTTTTTCTTGCGATGAATGAATTACCTTGATTTTCTTTATTGGAGGCGGTTGCACTACAACTAAAGTCCTTGGGATGGTTGGATGCGACGATCACTTCTACTCATGCTCCTTCTAAATTTGTTGATTTATTGTTACTTTGATCTTTGCTGATTCGAGTAAGACATGCTTAGTTTGACCTATGAGATATTCTATATCTTCTTCCATGGCTTCTAGCAAGAGATACTTTCTCTTCTTGAAAGCTTTCCAAATTGCTTTCCCTTTGATATTACATTAATATGTAAAAATATTTTTAGCAACCTAGTCGAATTTTGCCTTAAGTCGGGGTTCATGAAAGTCGGGCTCAACTTTGACTTTTATGAGCGACTCTTCCTCCTCTTCTTCAATCATCTCCCTGGAAGGTTTAATGACTAGTTATTTATTTTTATTGACAAATGGTATGACTGCTAATGGATTAACTGGTCTTTCTCAGCAAAATGATGTAATATACAATATTGTTTCTCTTTAGTGTTCTAACTCTCCATTTGTTAAAGGGTCAATTAGGTCCATGTGCTGAACCCTTGCCATAGTTGGTCTGGGGATTCCAGTATTTGTCATCTTCGACAAGTCAGTAAATAACTCAGGAATGTTAGGTAATAATCAAGCTCCCAAGCATCCCCTCCTGCACCCTGCAAGTACCATACTTTTGTATGGTTAGGGGCAAGTTCAATGTGCGCTCCTTGAGGTAGGTAATGGTGAATATGTTATGGCATTCTCCATTTGGTACATCTGTTTTTAATTTCTTGAAACCAAAGTTCCAAGTAGGTCTTTGCTTTGTTTAAGTTGAACGACGACTCTTTTGCTGCAAATATCTAAAAATTTATGATCAAAGGTGGGTGAGTATTGGTGAAAGTTTCTTTGCTAACTGGAGTAATTGTCACCATTACTATCCGGTTCAGTAACGACAAAAATATGATGGCATGTGTAGATTCCTAGCACTTCCCACAATTAGCTTTTACTAATTGAGCTAAGTGGCTATCCATATTAAAAATTCTTGCCTCAGATGTGACCTACTTGATTACTTCCAACATGTCAAGCGTTAATTCGAATGGCCAACCTGATATTGTTAGGCGCAAGGAGATTATGATGGTGGTACACTTAATTGCTTCATACCGCACTTTGCTGATTATAAGCCCTTTTGAATTTGTTCCTGTAGTTGATCTTGTGAACTCTTCGACTAACGACATTGGTTTATTTCTGATGGGTATTGCTGGTCCTTTACTTGATAGACCGATAATTGCGCCAATGAGTGAATTTGTGATCAGGATGAGCTCGTCGATCTAGATTTTGCCATCATGGTATCTACTAACAATGAATTTTGCTATGATTTCTTGTAGGTTATCAAATGAAGCTAGTAAGGGTCAATTAGATAATCACGAATTGTTGTTATAGCGAGCTTTTGCGTAGGTTCTATCCACTATTTTTCTTGGATTTCCCATGTCTTCATTTACAAATAGTATTTTCTCCAATTTGAATTGCCGAGTTTTTCTTTCTTGATCCTATATAGTCTAGCTTCTAGGGGGTCATGACCGCTTCCTCCTATTGTATCTTGTATTTCTAATCCACAAGTTTAATCTTGATGGATGTGGTGTATTTCTTTAGTGCCATAGTTGGTTCTTCAGTGGAGAAGGTTGAAATGGAGTCTATAATTCAGGGAATTGCTTGCTCTTGTTCAAATTGTGAGGTGAATTGAATCCAAGGGTCTTCAAGTTGTGGCATATTTATAGGCGCAATGATCTGTGAGCTTTTATTGTGGGTAGGTGACTGCATGAAATTCAAATTTTGTGGATTATAGCTCATTCACACGCTTGGTGAGACTTCTAAGGGAAGTTTCCTTCGTGCATTGGTCGATGTGCTTGGTAGACGTTGCTCCCGCTGGTAATCTTGTCGGTCTCTGGTTCTATGTCTTTTGTCGTTACTCATCACTAGTGTGGGTTATAGCTTCATAGGCCATTTTTGGATGGCTTTGTGGTTGCTTCATTATATCTTTATTCCTTGGATCATTGTTCTGTGCCATTCGTTTGTTCAATAACTGTTGCTTACTTTCATTTTCGTAATCTGCCTCCTTTTCCTAGTTAGCTCCCATGTGTGTTGAATTATGTCCACCTTGTCAACTTCATGTATTAGTACTCCTTTTTATACATTTTTGATAGTTTAGTTATGTAACTACTTTTTTTATTTAAACTAATTTGGTGATTTTTCCCTAATTCTATGCAAACCTAGGGACACGACGTTCGACTAGTGATGATATAGTCACTAGTTGGCGTCGTGCCTCTTTCATAGTCAGTAACATTTTAGTCGTCCTCCATTCATGACCTTTTTGAAGGCTCGACCGTGCAATGTTTTTAATCTGAGCGAGCCATTGTTGTTGACCTCCTTGATGATATAAGGCCCTAACCAACCAATTTCGAGCTTCTTAGGTTTTCCTTTTAATCGACTGTTATATAAAGAGTACTAGATCATCGACTGAGATATTTTTGTGTTTAATATTTTTGTCGGGCCACACTATATGCTGCAATTTTTGGACTTCTTGATGGTGGATGGCAAGCATTCTTTTTTCTTCTAATTTTTGCAGTTCAAAATTTTTGGCCTTGTGTAGGTTGAGCAATTTTGAGATGTAATACTTGAGCAATAGCTAGAGCTTGTTGCTTAAAATGTAGAGGGATGACTACTTATTTACCGTGTACTAGTTTAAATGGTGCTTGGCCTATTGATCTTTTATATGTTGTTTGATATGCCCATAGGATTGCATGTATCTTTTTGTCCCAGTCGTCTTTATCAATGTTGAAATTTTTTATCAGCCCTTTTGTCAATGTTTTGTTAAACGGCTCAACTGCTCCATTCAACTATAGGTGATAAGCTGAATGCAATCTCCCCAATTAAATAATTTTCAGATAAACAATTAAGTTGTCCTATCCAATTCCTAAGGGTTATGTGGGAAAATTAAAATATTGATATTTAACCCCAAGGCCTATAGTTTCTCATGGAAATTCAAAATTCAAAATTGATGGTGGAAAATAGGCCAATAAATTATGGAAAAGTCATTAATGGCTCCAAAATGAAGTGGCATGGGGTCCTAGTTGGACTTGGGGGCACATAAGTGGATATGTGGGGTCCACATGAGGGAATATTCCTCCTTTACACATGGCACCACCCTAAAATTCGAATTTGGAAGGATAAGTAACTCCCATGGGGAAAGTGAAGAGTCACGGGCCTATTTTTAGTCAATGACAAATTCTATGACAGCGTATGACATATATGAAAACTTATGACAAGAATCAATTCCTATGACATATTATGAAAACTTATGACAACCTATGACATGTTGTAGGTCCTAAATTTAACCAAGGAGGGCACTAGAGGAGAAGGGTGGGCCCACATACTAATGTAACTTCCCCAAAATCAAGCTAAGCCTCTTAGATTCGAATTTCCAAGGTAGATGGAGTTATTGTTTGGCCAAACAACATTAGAGAGGAATTAAATGGGTCCCAATGTGTCATTCTCTCATAAAAATAACATTTATTGATATTTTATTAAATATTTGTGAGAGAATTCTAGAATGAGGGGGAAATGCTCCATGAAGATTTATAAAAGGGATGAAGACACAAGTGGAACGACTTTTGGATCATTGTTGTTGTTTTTAACTCTTGGAGAGCATATATTTTCCATTGCACGATGGGTGTTTACCTTCCCTTCCATTGATCTAGTTTCGGTGGTGAAATATTCTACCCAAGCTAGTAGAGAGGAGGAGATCATCCAGATCTTTTCATTGTGCTTCATTGCAGCTGATTATTGAGGGAAGAAATCACTTTCAGATTTCAATACAGAGATTATTGTAGGTTATATGCTCATATACAGTAGTGGGGTCCAATTCCTATCATTTGGAGTTTCTTTCTATGGATTTAGAGCTTGGACCGGTTTTGTGGGCCGAAATGGAGGTTCTGGTTTCGATACTTGTGAGAATTTATGGGCTGTGAGACCTATTCCATTGCATTCATATCATCATTACCAGTGGTTAAAACTTTTTTTTTTCACTCAAAAAGGTTTCTGTATACCCGAGATATCATCATTTTACTAAATCTAGTCTATTCAACATCTCTTCTGGTGGAGGGGTGCACCACTACTTTTCTATCTCTATATTTCTTGGATTTCGAGCTTCTGTACGAGCCATATATTGTTGTAATAAGTATATTTACTTTCTCCATACATTCATAATAAATTTTTACAGAGCTTTTCATCATATGGTGTTCAATGTTCAAGCTTATGGGTGATTTATGTGCAAATCTGCTAGTATGGTTAAGCAATCTTAAGACAATGTGTTTTAAATTTTCATATCAGCTCCCTAAAGTCTGTTGTTAATTTATTTTTGTTGATTTGGGAGTGTCATGGTCGAATTGGATCTGTTTGGGAAGACTTGGGCTGATTGGGAAGTGTTCGGGTCAAGTTGAAAAACTAGTATTCCAATTTGGGGGAAATCGATCTAGTTTCTCACTAGTCTTGAGAGGGTGTCTTTCATACTTATTTGGAAGTTCTATGGAGTCTATCAGTGGGTCATATAGTTTCAATTGAGTCTATTTGAGTCCATTAAATTTTTATTGGGAAAATTCGAGTTGCTCTGGCAGTGTTTGGGAAGAGTTGGAAACCTCGTGTCCAGTGTGGCCAAAATTGAACTCGTGTTCCTAGTTTCTTTACCATCTTCCAATTTTATTTCAGATATGATTTGGGACACATAGCAGTGGAATATAAACACTTTGATGAAATGTACACCTTTAATGGACATCAAAAATATACATACACTCCACTATTGTTGAACGAGAGCATCTCATAAGCCTTCATAAGCCACTGTTTGGGAAAAAGTTGAAAATGAACATAATTAAAGTTCTAACCTTGGAGATAATGTTCCAAATTTCTAATTGGGAACATTACACTAAAATTTTGTGATGACCAACCATGAATTCTTTAAGTAATACGTTGATGGTCTTGTTGACGAAATGAATGCCTTGGTCACTGATTAGAGTGAGTGTTGATCCAAATCTTGTGATTATGTTTTTGTATATAAATCTAGCAACAATTTTTTTTTGTAAGATTCAAAGATTTATATTAGAAATAAAAGAAGAATATACATATATCTACAAAATTGCTTAGAATTTTCATCATGTTTAGGGTGTCCATATATCAAAGTGGTTGCGAGAAACTAGACCGGATTCATGAGTTTGAAATCAGTTTGGTCCCTGTTTTCCTATTCCCCCACAGGTCGGGGGTTATGAGCCTAATCATAATCAAAAGACCAAACCAAAGAAGATGAAGCATAACATGAATTAATAGTTAAACACCCTCATGGGATAGGGAATAATTGCGACCTGGTTGAACTTGGTTCAACATGTCCCGCGAGTGCTGAACAGGTTCATCATTGAAATTGCAGTTGGGCTTCTCTCGGGTCTCCATAAGATCGAGCAGATGGTCCATTTTTCCATTGAATTTGGCATTCATTGTGACTTGATTCTTGCCCAAATTCTGAATGCCCATTTCCATTTGCATCAATTTCTCCCACTAAGTGGAAGCTCCCTAGGTCTCTCTTGTTTCTTGATTGCTATTCTTCAACCTGCCTTCATCGAGAGCCATACCCATTATGGATTTCATGCTCCAAAAATGACTAAGGGTCCTGGTGTGTCCGGTCTCTCTGGTTCATGGTGCCCCAGAGTCCTCAATGATGCCCTTGAAACTAGCCTGCAAGGCCTCTGGTGAATTTCCACAGCTCCGCTTCTTCGCTCGATTCTCCTAGCACTCGATTTAGTCGCGGGCATGTTGGCTTACCCTTGAGCAAAAGAAGCCACCCAGCTTGTCCAAGTGCTTCACGGCCCTTGGAAAATGATATCGCTTGGGACTGGAGGACATGCGTTTGCGGGTGGTTTTGGTTCTAACAATTATTCCTGAATGCAGGCTGAAACCAGAGTCGACGTGACAAGAGGAGAAGGTGCATTGAAACAAGAGAATGAGTCTGAAGCGACGAGTAGTAGGGTGTCATTCCTGAAAAGTTAAGGAGGAAAGAACACAACCAGGACGGGATGAGAATTGAATTCAGCTCCATTGATGATGAAAACATGCCACCAGATTTTGTCGTGTTCGATCCATGATGAACCGTCTTCTGGATGGAATGTCTCCTGCGTATGATTGAAATCCTTCCTTAGTGATGCGACCTCTGTCACATTGCTTATTTTGATTGCACTTGATCGAGCAATGACAAGTATTAAAGCCCCATCTCTCCACTCTTTCCCAGCTTGCCTTATGAGTTAGCATGTCCTTGTGACACATTAATTCTTTCATGCCACCCTTCATGGGGTTGAATCTAACAACAACTTCGTTAGTATAAGCTTTGACTAATTCGACTTCAACCCACTTGGTTACGCATTTGACTGCGGTGATAATATATCGTGCGGCTGTTCAACAACTGGTGGTCGGGAAGGGGCCAATGAAGTCGATGGCCTAGATTTGTAGTGTGATACTAGGGTTGACAGAGATGAGGGGTATCTCGTGTCGACATAGCGGTTGCCCCATATGTTTGCATTTATCACATCTATTCACATATGCTTTGCAATATCTGTTAAGAGAAGGTCACCATATTCCAGATTGTAATATTTTCTTGCCAGTCATGTCGGCATGAAAGTGTCCCCCTGTAGGTCCTGAGTGTTCTTATTTTGTTATAGCTTCTTGTTCTTGGTGGAGCGTACACCGATGAAGTATGTTGACTGGGCTGAACTTATATACATGTCCATTAATTAGTGTGTAAGGTGTTGCTTTCATCGCTAGTATTTTCTTCTTTTTCTCTAATGTTCTAGTTGGGGCCTATCCTTCTTGTAGAAATTATTCAATGTCTACTATCTCAATCAAAACCGCTTCAACTATGAAAAGGTGAGCGTCAAGAAGTTCATCATGTATGTCGACTTGATCTTCACCGGTTTCTATGTAAGAGAGGTGGTCAGGTCCAACGTTCGACTTGACTAGTCAGACTAGTATTTCTAATTCAAATTCTTGAAATAGAAGAAGCCATCAACATACTTGCCCATGGTACTATGGTTTATTAACTAGGTATTTAAGTTCCTAGTGGTCGGTGAAGAAGACAAATGGGTTAGGGAGCAAGTAGTGTCGGTATTTTTGTAATGCAAAGATCATGCCTAAGCCTTCTCGTTCAGTCATTGAGTAGTTTCTTTATGCTTTATTCAGTTTCGGACTAGCATATGCGTTTGGGTAGTTGACCCCGTCGTCACCTGGTTAAGTGAGTATTGCACCGACTGCAATACCCGATGCATAAATATGTACTTGGAATTTCTTCGACCAATTTGGAAATCTAAGTATTGGAGATTCTACCAATTTTATTTTAAGCAACTTGAATGATTCTTCACATTCCGGTGTCCACTTGAATTCAATATTTAGTCCCGAGTAGCTCTTCCAGGGGGAAAGTAATATCTAAGTAGTGTCGAATAAAATTTCTATAATATCTAGTATGTCCTAGAAAAATTCTGACCTGCTTAGGATTCACTGGTGGTTTTAGATCAATAATGACTTTAATTTTTGCTAAGTCTACTTTGATACCTTCTTTACATATGACATGACCCAATAATACTCATATGGATTTGATGTCATATCTCTAACATCAGTTAGAGCCACAGTACATGGTCTCTAAGCATTGTGTAAATAGTCCAATCATCGAAGTAGACAACCATTGTTTTGTACAAGAATTATGAAAATACTTTAATGACGATCCGCGAAAAAAGAGTTGGTGCATTCTTCAATCCAAAGGGCGTGAATGCCATTTTATGCTGATATTATTTTTTCTATAGGTAGTTGATTTTAATCGGAGAATCTATCTATGAAGGAGTAACATTCATGACCAACGACTTCATTAATAATTTCATCAGCAAATGGTGTCAGGAATAGGTCTGTAATGTAACTTTGTTCAATCCTTTGAATTTGACACATATCTGCATATGCTTAGGGTCGTGTTTCTTTGTTTAGATCTCCATGGGGCTAACCCATTCTGACTTATCTACATGATATATGATACCAACGACTAGCATGCTTTCAATTTCCTTCTTTACTATATCTTTGTATTTGTGCGCTAGCTTGTGAGGTTGTTTCTTTACAAGTTTTGCTTCTGGCATTATATCAACCTTCATTTCTCCCATTCCTTGTAATAAGCCTTTCAAGTCTTTATAGTCATGAAAAAAGACATCGTGGTATTCTTTCAGTAGATTTTCTATTTTTACAGTCTGCTACTCCAACCAGTAGTTTCCTATTTTTTCCATTTTAGGTTTCCCAATATATGTCGAGATATTGACTTATTTTAGTTTTTCCTTGTATCCATCCACCCAATTGATTTTGATTCATCAATTGGTTAGTCTCCTTCCTTAAATTTTGGAAAGACAAGGGAAAATCTTTGTGCTCGTCGTCTCCTTCTTTGTTCTCAGTTGATTGTTTTAGGAATGAATTTACTGGTTAAGTTTTATGGGGATGATTTCTTTTCCATTGGAAGATTTTCCCATAAGTGTGCTCATTCTCCATGTCCAGTCTTATCCTATGAAAGTATCGAATAGCCTTTGAATTCGCCCTTGTTCACCCACATTCTTAGAAACCTCTTCTACGTGAGTCAAAGTTTGTTCTCGTTCTTCGTACCACAATGGAGGTAGATTAGTAGGTTCGCTTTTCATCGGTACTAAGGTCGGGTATTCCCTTGTTTTTTTTCAAAGATTTTTGGAATGATAGATATTGTGAAACACTTTCGTGTTTGTTAATGAGGAATGACCTCAACTAACCAACATTCTCTTGCATGTGCTTCGTAGTTTTCTATTTTCTAGTCATACAACACAGAGTTAGAGTTTTGATCGACGGACATGGGCGACCCCAAGTGGATTTCTCCATATTCACTAGGGTCAATTGAGTCTTCTTTATTTTGCATAACCTTATATAATCTTCTTATATATGAATCATGGTCATTTGGTTCTACCCATGGTTTGTCTTGAGAAGGGTAGATAGTTACAATAACTCGTGTGTCGATACCCATGAAACCAATGTTCACATATTTCCAAAATCCAATGGGTTCGATTAGGCCTTGGTCGGCTAACTCGAGGTAGATACTCGACTTTGACAACTGTGGTCGACCAAGTTGTTCCCAAGTTGATATTGTCATTATGTTAGCCTAAGAATTGAATTCAAGGATGACTTGTGATATATGATACTCTTCGACTTCGAGGTCAACTAACAAGTCGATGCTAATTTTTTTCCTTCTGGTTAAGACGCCATAGATTTTTGTGATTTTTTTATTGCTTGTGCTATTCTTTATGAGATACTTTAAATCAATGAGTCTGGAGACAACTTCTTCCTTTGTAATAAGTTATAGCAATTCATTAAGAGTTATGTTCTTAGATTCTTCATTTTCTTCGCCCTATGCTAACTCTTTGAAAATTCTTGAAGCATTATTAAACATTTCTTTTTGTTGGTGTACATTTGTATATTTATCATTCTTATTTTGAATCTTTGTGATTTGCGTATTATTGCCTCCAATTCTTGTGCCATGCCTTGTGATGATTTGTAAGTTTTTATCATTCTTATTTTGAATCTTTGTGATTTGTGGATTGTTGTTTCCAATTCTTGTGCCATGCATTGTGACGATTTGTAATTCAGAACTTCACCCTTGGGTACACCAGACAAGAGATTAATATTATTTTAATTATTAAGTTTCTCAAGCATGATGGGGCATTCTTCTAAGTTATGCTCTCCCATGCCACATTTTGTACAAAACTTGAGATCCGTTTTGTCTTTCCGCGGACAGTCGAGACTCAAGTGTTCTTCACTAAAGCATACATAACAACAAGTCTTCCTCGACCATTGTTGTACCTTCCTCGACCATTGTATCCACCTCGTCGGTTGTATCCGCTATTACGTTGGTCATTATGTCTGGAGTCACGACCTCTTTGATTATTTTGCTTGACGGTCTATGCTTAATACAATGTCTAGTAGTTCGTCTTACTCTAAAGATTCTTGATACACTCTGCAGTAGTGTGTTGCACTGTCCTACAAATGGAACACCATTTGGGTTTAATGCTATCTGCATTATATGGGAATTCAACAGTTGAGTGCGGCTCAAATCTTTCGCATATGTCGTAGTAGTAAGTCATTTGAGCGTCTCAGAAGTTTTCTAGTCATATTTCCTTGGGAAAGATTCGAGGTTCTTCATGGTGTCTTCTTTCCTTAGGATATGGTCTTCTGTCTTCATGAAATGTTATTTTGTCATCATGAAACTGTCAGTCATCATAACAACAATGGTCTTTGGTATGACCTTCCGTTGACCACGTTGTGCACCATAAGTCATTATGCCTTAGAGCAAGTTGTTGTAGCGATCTCTACATTATTTTAATTTTTATTCAAGTCTACTGTCAATAGGACTGCTTGAAAAATGTGTGTTTGAATGGACTTTTAAAGCTTTCTTTTAAACGTCGTCATATGTTGTAAACTCATGTAATAATAACAACGTTTTAATTCTCGGCTGTAGTTCTATAGTGAAGAACTAAATTATGATGGACTGGTCCATTTTGGATGGAATCTGGTTGAGAAAACATTTAAATCTTCTATCATATTCATGAACTGAATAGTCCAGTCTTTGTGTAATTTCTTTCAATTTATGGTCAGTCAGGTGCTTATTATCTTCAGTCTTGAAGAAGTCTAAGAAATTTTCTTTAATTTCTTTCCTTGTTTTCTCTCCATTTTCGATGAAGTTCATATACCAAGTAAGTGCTCTTTGGAGAAGACCACCTACAAATTGAGCAATCTATTGATTTTCATCATCAATGAGATTAGATTTCCATAGAGTTTCATAGAAAAACCAATGCTTCTTTGGATATTTCTCTCCTTCATAGATAGGGGTATTGATCGGCTGATAAAAAACCATTTTGACAAAGCTTTGACTTTTATTACTTATAGGAGGAGAGTGTACAACTAGGGATGAACTTACATCTTTATGCTGATTTTCTAAACTAATTTATTGTCGATGTATTTTATACCAAGACAACCTAAATTCTTCTACATAATCCGCATCGACATGTGGGATCTCCATAGAGTAGAATATTCAATCAATAATGTTGTTGTTGGGGGGTACCTCCACATGATCTGAATAGAATAAATTAAATGAGTGTCCTCCGAACTTGAGCATGAAGGTAATCCAATTACCACGATGTGGTCGTTGAATCATCATTCGGTCCATAATTCGTCCACATTGATCTAGTGGATTCCATCTGATGTTGTCACTAGGTCCATGTCCTGGATCTTGCTTGAGGATTTGTCTAGTGCTTGGTCCATTCATCACTATCCTCGGTACATAGTCGACGGGAGTTGAGGCATCAGGAATTGTAATATGCAAGGACTGCGGGGCAAACACCATCTCGTGTGACCGCTCTACCGATGTCAGAACCTCACCATTTCTCTCATATGGTTGACTTTCCCTCGACTCATGTAGATCTTTTGGCTACTCAACCATTGTTGGGTGCCAGAAATGCCCCTTTTTGCTCACTTCCATTTAGACCCTTTTTCCCTGTTTTTCCCTATTATTGTAACCAAGCCATTATCTTTCCCAAGGAAAAGCATGGATTCGAACAGGTATAATCTATTATTGATTTGTTCTATTTAATGCTTAAAGACTACTTGTGATTATGGATTTTGTTCCTAACTATGTTGACTTGTGAAGGATCAATGAAAGTAATTTGAGACCACATGGGATTCGGGTGTATCAGCTTGTTGATACACATGGATAAAGAAGTATGTGGCTAGCAGTCACGCTTTTCAGGGCTCTGGTTCAGCTTGTTACAGGAACAACTCGAGCATCTATCCACGTGGCCTGCCGAAACTAGCTTGGTATCTGATCAGTTGAATTGTAAAGAGCATTAACGCTTATGAAACAGATTTTATCCCAAATGTAAATATGAACATAACTGTTTCTATTTTCAAATTATTGATTCGACAGCCTGAATATCTCCGATCTTCATGGATGCCTGAATTAAGAGGACATGAATTGTCTTGTCTAGTATTTATAGAGAGACGAGAGGGTCCAGAAGGTTAGGCTTATTTTGAGAGAATTGTAACAGGAGTGGGGAACTTTTGTAATTGAACTTATTCCATCAATGAAAGAGGCAGTATTTTCCTAATCTATTGTGTACTGAGTTGATCTGGTAGCCTTTAGCGGCATCTTTGTTAGAAGGAAAGGGCCCACCTTCTCACAGAGTTGCCGAGCTAATTACTTGTTTAATTATTTTATTTTGTTTGGTGTGGATTTGTTGTTTAGATTTCATTGTTGAAACCGTTTGATTATTAAGCGCATGATTTCTTAATTTCTAATTTCTCTTTGCTGAAACAGTGTGAGCATTTATAGTAGGATTTTCCATTTATATCTTTTTCGATTTGATGAAATAGTCGACTGAGTAATGCATAGTTTTTCTTTGCAAGTGTGTTATTTATTATGCTAACATCGCTGTGCTCTGCTACTGCATATCATTGAGTGCTTCATTCCTTTCATGAATTGTTGAATTGGTAGATGACATATAATTTACAGAGTAGAAAGAAGACTGATTTCCTTCATGGTTGAATATTGCAATTGTGGATTGAATCTCTTTTATGATGATGATTTAGTATTTAACTTATTGCAAAAGCAAGTTTGCTAATTTATTATTGAAGCGGTGAATTCTATTACTGATACTGTAGAAGGATTGTGAACCCTCTTAATCTTGGACAATCAAATTAGTAATTGAAGTTGGATTGAGCAGTAATCAGAGCATAGACTTAGCAATTAGGTAGATTGGGTGACTTCTAATTAATTGATCAGTTACTGAAATGTTTATGCATATATTTTGCTTGATTACCTTTGAAATAATCAGACTTCCCTGGGTTGATAATTTAAATTGAGCACTATGTTTATTAACTTCAATTAATAGGTAATTATAGTGACCAATAACCATCTCATCTGGTTTCTTCATAATTATTTTATTACACAAAAGACTTCCAATGTCCCTTGACTCCTTCTGTCTTTTGAACCTCTTTTCTCTCTCTATTTTTTTGGATATATGTTATTTGTTTATAGTTGGATAGACATTTATTTCGTCGAGGTGGACTTGGCTTCTTGTTGGGATTCATTCTTCACTTTCTTCGTCAACTAGCATCATTCTTATATTTAGCGCACATGGTAGACGATCCCCCCAATGCCAACCCGACTCCTACTGAGTGACTAGGATTGTTTTAGTGCTGGGGTTCATTTATTCATAGAGTATTCACATAGAATTCATTGAAAAAAAATTCTCAGTCTTTTTTCTTATGTTCCCAATTCGAGCATGCACTGGGTCCAAACAGAGGTCAGGATTTGACTATATGGTCAACTCCTTTTTCAATTAGGAATTTATATAGTAGATTTGGATTTGTGACAAAAAATGATTAATGGAAGTCGTTGTAGAATCTTGCTTTGGTTTCATTGATTGAGGTTTTTTCTTCAATGGCTTGCTGCTCACAGTAGTCATCGCTCATCTTCCCACCTGTACAAATTTGTCCTTCCTCTGTTATAGAGCTTATGCATTAATTTTTTTTCATTTTGATGGTCGAGCTTGCTCATGAATTTGGTTGACCATTTTCTTTATCTCTTGAGGTACGATTTCTATGAGCTTTTCATGTGATTCAATGAAGAATTTTTCTATCACCTTGCACTAGTACAAAATGAGAGATAAGTGACCAAGCGACCAAAAAAATTGGTCACCACAACTTTTTCAAGGGATAAATGACCAAAATTGAGAAATTTTAAGTGAACTGACCAAAAATGACCAAGATAAATGACCAATTTGGTCACGGGATAAGAACTAAACTAAAAATGACCAAGATAAATGACCAATTTGGTCACGAGATAAGAACTAAACTAAAAATGACCACATAACAATTGGTCATTTATGTGGTCATTTTTAGTTGTGTCATTACGGCAATAGAAAATTATATTTGTGATAATGAATTTGTTACAATTTACTAAATTTTAACACTGCAGATGTATTCAGAGACCCTTTCTACTAAATTTTAACATCTCCGAATCGATCTGCAGTGTTAAAATTTAGTAGAAAGGGTCTCCAAATCCATTTGCAGTGTTAAAATTTAGTAAATTGTAACATTAATAGTGCACAACTTGGATTATTTTTCAACACATGTCTTCTAAGGGAACGTTTATTTGTGGCCATCCTGATGCCTATTGTGTTAGATGATAGGAGAATCATTGAGATGCTCATTTAGGGGTTTCTCTACTAATTAGTGCATTGGGTGTGGTGAGTTGATATCTAGATAACACATTATGTCTTGCATATAGTTTATCAAGTGATAGATGAGTTCTTCTACATGTGGTTGAGTCGAGTCTTAGTCGATATTTTTCATTTTTCCCTTTTGGAATTGTCATGTCCTAAAGTTAGTGTCACCCTGTTAAGCTTGTTGTACTGGTTGTGTTCATATTTTGTTTGAACAAAACCATCGTCGTTTGACCATCTCGACAGTCTGTTAAAGTTTCGACAAGTTCATGTATTTTGTTTCATGTTAGCTAAAAATTGTCAATTTCACAACCTCCATTAATTATCCATATGCATTCATTCACCATGGTTCTCTTTGCACCTGAGTTCAAAAATCTTTAAAGTCCCCTTGGGTCCCTCGCTTACAAGAAACAACCAATATCCTCCATTTTGAAGAAAAAATAATTCCTCCCTTTTTGTAAAAGTCCCTTTGTTCCCATCTCCTTGAATAATAATTATAATAAAAATACCCCCATAATCGCACCTAACCCCTTCTCCTTTCACATATAAAATAAATAAATGATCAAAAGCCTTTTTCCCTGTATATTTTCACCCATATATAATATTAATATATTGTATAGTTATTATATATATTTATATAATTAATATATGTATATATAAGTGCCATTGCTTCTTTTGTTCTTTTCTTTTCGCTAGTTATGTTTCACATCGATCAAGGAGAATTATGAACATTGAACCAGGTATTAAATATTTATTCAGCTTCAAGATTATTGCAAAATTGTTCACCATAAAATCTGAAATCTGAAATCTCATGGTTGTGATTTTAAACCTAAAACATTTCTATAAAAGCTCGCCTAAGAAATTGGCTTTGGGAGCATCAATCCCTGACATTAGTAAGTCGAATGAACCCTTCTCTGGAGCTCATATCTCTAGCATCTCGACTGCAATGTTAAAATTTACTAAATTAATTACTACTAAGGAAATTATCACTAAGGATGCGGTTAGATATACTAATTTAGGATTCTTAAAATATATCTATAGAACAAATTTACTCCATTCTGATCACACTAAATTGATATAAGGCACCCCCTTATTTGGGGGATGTGTGGAGGGATCCTTGTCTTTATATAGACAAGGAGGTCCGAAAAAAAAAATCAATGACAATAAATAGTCTCTTTGTAACAACATTTTCTTAATGCCAATAAAACTTCCGACCCTGTCAAACCCCAATTTCTCCTTTTATCTCACATCAACATGATTTATAAAATCAACTAACCAAATGATAATGAGTAGGGTTCTAATCCCACCAAGATCGGAAATTAAGTCAACATCTTATCCCACCAACTAAACTAGAGACTTGATGCCTTGCCAAAAACCAAGTCCCATAAATGGTCGAGTTGGCATTATGGCCCTTAGAAAATCTATTATCTTACAAGATTATTGAAATGGAACAACTAATGATAGTGATTAATGTTCCAAAGACCCGGGATTTAGCCCTTTGGTTAAGGATTTGATCATACTTAGACATCTATAAATTTGATTTTAGAAAATTTGCATTTTCATTTCTTTCGAAAGCGGAATATTTTAGGGTAATGGTCAACGTGGATTCCATTGACATAGTCGGTCACTCTTATTTTCTACTATTGATGAAAATCTCACCACTATAATTCCCCGCCACAGAGGCCACAACGACTATGGTTCATTTAAATACGCCATTGTAACCCCATTTGTGTGAACATATTTTGGATCAAAATAATAATAATAATAATAAAAATACCCCATCTCCTTGAATAATAATAATAATAAAAATACCCCATCTCCTTGAATAATAATAATAATAAAAATACCCCCAAATTTGAGCTAACCCCTTTTCCTTTCACATATAAAATAAATAAATTATCAAAAAACTTTTTCAGTGTATCTTTTCACCCATATATAATCTTAATATATTGTATAGTTATTATATTATATATATTTATATAATTAATATATGAAGTAAGTAGTATTAACAAATTAAGAAAAAGAAGAATATAAACAAAACAAATAGAGAGGAACTAAAAAAAATGAAAAGTGAATGAGCGGTTAATCAGAAAATAGATTGAGAGGGAAAATAGAAGAAAATAGGGCTTCCAATAGATCTGATTTCCATGAATTGCTGAGAGAAAGCAAAGCTCTCCATATGGTTGCAAGGATCTCCATGTGATCTCCACCAATTGGGCACCTGAAGCAAAGTTCTCCATATGGTTGCAAGGATCTCTATGTGATAAGCTTCTTGATTTTACTTCAGATCATCTATTAACCATCAATTTTTTCAACAATCTTTTTAGGGTGGGTTCAAAACCCTAGCTCAACTACTGCAACACAACCATTGTCTTAAGGTAATAATTCCTACCCTTATCACTTTGGTTCCATTGTATTTATGGGTTTTCTTTAATCTTTGAATTCATGGTTTAATGGTCTCACTATGCAGATATCTATCCCATTGTTGATATATACAAAAAACACTAGGATGATAAAATTTTGCATTATGGCAGTCCTTAGTAATTGATATTTACGAACGGCAGCCCAAATCCAATTCATTGTTTCACCGCAGCGGTTTGCTGGAGCTGAATGATCCAGACGCAAAAAATTAAAGAGGAAATGATGGAGAATCGGTGCAATACAACAACAGGGCCTGACGAGGAGGACGAATCATGGATACCCATGTCTTGAGAAGATGACAATTTACCTGGTACGTTACCAATATTCCTTCGTCCCCGCATTTAGTCTCCATATCTGTTAGCTCAAAGATATTGTAAGCCCAAGCTAAACAGGTGACCTACTTTAAGTTTGATACATTTCACGAGTGGGTCTCAGAGGGGACTGATTTCCAAACAATTTGTTATTTTAAGCCAAGGATTGAAATGGGTTATAGGTGACCTTTTTTCATCGTCCACACTACAAGGTTTTTGAACATATTCTCGGCATTATGGGAGTAAAAACTAGCAGAAGTACACCGGTATGTTCATTTGCTTGTGAATTGTGTGCTAGCTGTTGTTTTTCCTTTGTAACTCTGTTTTTTTTTAAACTTTTAATAGAGGCCCTTGATCTATTTGCTTTGGTTTTTAGGGTTTTATTTTTGTCTGGTTTTCTTTATTTGACAGTTTTAGGGGTTTTAACACTCATTTGGCGCAAAACTCTTGTTCTTTCCCAAATTCGATATAAAAACTTATGCACTGGTTTTGTTTTATTTGGGGCATTAGGTAGTCATTTGACTTTTAATTAGAACAAACACCAGTAGAAAAAACCCTTTTGCGGGATGTAGAAGGAAACGCCCATAAAAAAAGTCAGATGCTCCAATGCTCCTTTTGACCAAAGTTCCTTCAGGCAGTTGCTAGCTGTAGAGAATTTTGGGGCATTGCCTTGAGCAGTGATGCTCATTTGTCATTACCGATGAACAACTAGATTCCTAAGACTTGGATCTATGTCTACTGAATTTTCTAAATATAAAGAGAAATACAACAGAGATAAAAGATTCGTGAATCCTAATTAATGATTTGTGAATCCTAATTTCTATTGATGGCACATTATTATGTATAAGATTTCATTCATTAATATTTCAGTTTTCATATATTTTAATTTTTCTTTTTAGTATTTTGGTATGTCTAGCATCAGCTCACAAATCAACATCCTTGACAGACTCAAAATCAGTGTTTTTTTTGCCTTCAAGCATGCTCTAATCACAACCAGGATGCCTTATGCCAGTATCCAGTGCAGCTCCAGCCGAAGGATCATCCCCAACAATCTGTCCAACATATCTATCCAATCTCTCAAGCACTTCATTTGCAACATCGAAAGGAGAACTGGAGACCACATGGGTGTCTGTTATCCCATTGGCCACATATTCTGCATTAACAGACATTAGAGATATATTCACCTGGGACATAATTGTTGTCCGCCCGCCATGATCATGTGCTCTACCTCTCGAAGACCTTGCTGGTATACACATGCAGCGGATGCAAAGAAAATTGAAACTAGGTCGGTTACAAATGCAACGATATCGAATCCACATCTTGTGATAGTTTCACTTTGCACTTGATCTGCGCCAAACTTCCTCGTAGCTATAAAAATCCATTTCATTCTAGATGTTGCCTAAAATTTCATCCCAAAACAACCCTAAGACATTACTGTCATGCTTATGACAAAGTATTGAAAGGTTATGTTTTGAATATGAAAAATGTTATATAAGATTTCATCCCTTCTGTCTGAGTCTCCCTAAAGAACTTAACTATACAGGGCACACAGATCACCCATTGAAATTGTAGACTTACCCAAAGTCGTAGAGGAGTTCCTGGATCATGGCATCGACAAGTGCATTGCATTCAATAGCAAAGGCACACTTCTAGTTGGTGAGTATTCTTAAAGTCTATTGTTTTTTTCCTAAATCCTTTTCTCAATAAGGTGAGTATTCCCTTTTTCCTTTTCTCTATGTAATTGTGATTTAGGTTTTGATGTTCAGTTTTTCTTTCTCTATGTAATAAGCTTTCCCAAAGAGCCAAATGTTAAAGATAAACATACATCGTAAAATTTGACCAGAAGATAAATTAAGCTCGTGAAAAATGTAGTAGTCGTAAGGCTTTCCTTGGTGAATTAGGCTCTGGTAACCCGATTGTAACGAGAGGATTAAGTAGTGGAATTGAACCTGGGTCAAGCCAACAAGGAAGGGACACACATGCATGTCCTTCCAGAATCTTGGGCACTTCTAAACAGTGTTAGTAGAATACTATCACATACCGCATGAACGTATTAATGTCAATAGAAGAATACTATCACATCAACCTGGAGACTGATCACTTTTGTCTAAGGCTCGGTGCAAGTATTGCTTTACTAACGATACTTTCCTTACAATTGTTCCCAATGTGGAATTACCGCAGACATAACTAGTTTTTCATGCAATGAGATAATCATATTACTATATATATGTTTGAACTACTCAGAGTGATTCTTAAACTCTTCAGGACCCTCTAAAACTTTTCAGGACCCTCTAGACCCAACACATATTTCTAAAATAAAACAGACAGTCCCACATATACAGTTGGTCGTAGAACTAAAAGTCTGTTTGCAACTTTGATTTCTGAAATAAAACACACAGTCCCACATATATAGTTGGTCGTAGAACTAAAATTCTGTTTTCAACTTCTTTTGAAGTGTAGAACTTAACCTTGCATTTTCTTTGAAGCGCCACGCTCTTTCATAGGACTTCCTTGTTAAACATGATGCCTATCCTTCTCACATCCATCGAATCTTATGGAATATGTACTGAACTAACCTATGCTTATGGGATGGTTGAAACCATGGTTTTCAAGCTCGGTGCGTCTTCCCAAAGCATGCAGCCTGAATAGATCGATAGAAATAATGTGATGCTGGCATTGACTATGGTTGGATCGATAGATGCAATGCACTTGGTTCATAATTGCTGGGTAAACTATACACTTGTGTTGCCTGCAATAGGACGTTCAAATAAGGTGGGTGGAGATATTGGTGCATGTTGGCGACCTGCAGGAGTAGAATGGAATATGTGAGCTACATCAAAAAATGGTTCTATGGACTCCCAGAATATGATATTGTCTAGAGGACAGAAGCAAAGAAGAGCGATAGCAAGGGCAATTATAAAGAATCCAAGCATCTTGTCGTTGTACGAGGCAACCAGTGCATTGGATAGTCATTCGGAGAAAGTAGTCCAAGAAGCATTAGATGGATCATTGTGGGAAGAACGAGCGTCGTTGTAGCTCATTGATTGAGCACTATTCAGAATGCTGATTGTATAACAGTTATTGAGAATGGGAAGGTTGTGGAACAAGAAAATCACACTTCTCTGATAAGCAAAGGCGAAGGCGGTGCATATTTTGGTCTGATTAAAATGCAACAACCACAAGAGCCAATTACCCAACCCGGAAGCTAAGATGCAATACCCCTCATACTCCTCGACACCACAGATTTCTTGTTTTCTCATCATGCGGCCTTGGTCAAAAGATCGCCAAGGTGATTTGAGATGAATAATATAAATTCCTAATATTGTAAACCATGTATGAGAAACAAGTAGTATAACAGAGGGTCTCTGCATCACTCAATACTATCCATCTTCAACAAAGAAAAGTCTATCCCTCGGATATTTTTAATTAGGTCAGCTGCACATGCTTTGCTATTGGCGGCTTAAACTGTGAGGGTAACATTAAAAAGACGAGCGTAGCTAAGGGATTATGCTTTATGGACATCATGCTTTTCAATTGGTGGATTAATTGTGAAGGAGATAACGAAGAAAATATGTAGCTCGGGTAGACTTTTTTTATGGACATATACTGATAATTCATATCTAATGCAAAATATATTCGATTTAATGTTGAGATTTGTTTCAAAAGATATCAAAATCTTTCCTTATATGGTATAATTTCTTCACTAAAATCCTGATATTGTTTCTTGCAAAAAGGCTCAACTATTGACCTACACCTGCAGTGACTTCATTACATAATATATGCCATCTTGTAGAATTTACAACCTAGCTTAAATTGTAGTTGCATTCCAACACAGGGATAGAAGAACTCAAACTTCATGGTAATATTACCTAGCATTTGCTTCCTATTTTTTGGAAGTTGGAAAACACCTCTCGAGTTATGAAAGAAGTTAAAAAACTATCGAAATGCTAAGTGTTTTTATTAAAGAACACCCTAGATAATTGTTTTTATTAAAGAACACCCTTTATCTGAGTAGAATATTTGGAACAGAGTTTGTATAAAATATTTGGAGTAGTGGGCTTCTCTTAAAGAATATGAATAAGAGTCAATTTTATGAGTTGGATGCATATATCAAATTTTTTATTGGAATGAGAATGTGTTTGCATTCTACTCATTATTCCCCAAGCCCCATTGATTTTAAAAAAGGAAATGATATAAACCAGACATGTTGAAATCCCTATTGTACTCATAATTAGGGATGTAAACTAATTTAATTTTGACTTTAATACAAGTCTAGTTGCAAGTGTCATCAATTTTGACAAATGCTCAATCTCTTAAATATGGATTGTGATCATTATATAACAACAATAAAGAAATTCATGAAGCAATGTGTTTCATGTTGGATCCCACATTGGGAAAGAAGGTCTTCTATGAGTAGTCCCCTCATAGGTTTGATGGCTATGTTCACCTTGCCTGCTATATGCTTGCTCACTGGAAAATTTATAATTTTGGATGTATATAGGCCTTAACATGACTCGAATTTTGGAATTGGTGCCTGTCTTGATTTAGAATTCTGCATTACTTTGGTTTTTTATTTTGTTGCCAGGGATCAATGGGAAGATTGGCCATTCGGTCGAAATTGATTAATTTTTGTTTTCAGGATGCTCTCAAGCATATTTTTGCTGGAAGGATCATTGAAATACAGGATTTCCCTACATGGACTCGGTTAACTTTTGTCTCATGTGCCAGCAACAAGATGGTTCTCATGGATGAGTCTCTTCAGTTGCTTCCTGCTGTTGAGACCCTGGAGTTAAGTCGGAACCGTTTTGCGAAAATTGCCAATTTGCACAAGTGTATGCAGTTGAAGTATTTAGACCTTGGATTCAACAGTATTCGGACAATATCGTCATTAAATGAGGTGGGATTCATTTCAGTTCTTGTTTTAGAATTAGACTATAAGAGCTGGTTATGTAAATCACAGTTTCCAATATTGTTTGATGGAATTATCTGCTGGAGTACATCCTCATGCTTAGAACTATAGCTATTTGAGATGTTCAATAGGTGTAATTGTGTTTTCTGTTACTAAATTTTTCATCTCAGCATGCGTAAATGTTTCATGTCTTCTATTTTCACCGTCTTGCATTTTGGTTGGAACAGGTCACAACTCGGATCAGCAAGCTTATTCTTAGAAATAATGCCTTGACAACACTGCATGGGATTGAACATTTAATCACACTCGAAGGCCTAGATCTCTCATTTAACATGATCTCCAATTTTGCTGAGATTGAGTTGTTGTCTAGTCTCCCTGTTCTTGAAAGTGTCTCGCTAGAAGGCAATCCGATCAGTTGTGCTCGTTTGTATCGGGAACAAGTTTTCAGCTTCTTTTCCAATCCATATAAAGTAAGTTAAGCAATCCATATTCTTTGATTTCACCTCTTTATGTATTTCATTATCATGTTTTGGCAGATATCTTCTCTTTGCCCATTTCATGACAACCTTCAGTGGCAGAGAAGGGATACAAATTTACTCACATTTATGCTCTCTTACTCTTATATATTCCAATAGCCACATCATTCTTCCTTATCGTCTTTAATTTGAGTGTTTAATTCTCGGGAATAGTCTTCTTTCCTAATAACTCAATTTGGAAAACCATTTCAATTTTGCCTTCATAATCTTCTGCAATTTGTGGGAATAAATTTGAAGGGATATTCAAGTTTGTGTCATGCATCAACTCATTACACACAGATTATTTTTGAGGTGTAACTTGCTATTTGGTCACTGCCCTAGTTGAAATTAGATGATAAAGCGATCCGTGGGAGGGAGGCCTTGATCGTTAAAGTCATTGTTGCAAGAAGACTGATGCAACGACCTGGCTATGGGTTCTATGCTCCTGCGAAAGGTGAAATTCAATCAGATGTCAAAAGTGAGTTGAGAAAATTTAGTGAACAATATGAAGCCAATAGCTCTGGTGATACCCAGTCAAATGCAAAGGTAAGTCATGCAAAATACACCTTTCATGTTCATCATTATGAAAACCAGATTTCAGTGTTTCCATTTCAATTTGCATGCTATTTTATTAAAAATAATATTTATTTCCATGTTCAAACGACTTTAAAGTTTAAGCATGCTAACATTGTCTTTTTTTGTGGTTCTTGTTGTTTTTTTTCCTCGTGTTTGTCATTCTGTTGATTATTTCACTCTTTAAATTTGTTCTCTTGTAGAAAAGGAAAGCTTGACTTGCTACAATTGAGGATCCAGAACATAAGAGATATTTGCTTTCTGAAGGTGTTGAACAGGATGGTTCTTCTTCACCTGTGCATGAAAGTGAAAGCCTGAGAAGGGATGATCATGAAACATGAAAGTGAAAGCAAGAGAAGGGATGATCATGAAACACATATCGGTGAAAACGATAGGGAAAATGCCTTGGTTTTATTTGACAGAATCGAACTTCTCAAGAAAGAGGATTCAAGTGCATGGTTCCAAGAATTGAGGGACTTGTTGTACATGACTAATGTGGATAATGTGGATAAAGAGGACTATGGTCAAGGTACTAATTTCAATTCCAAGATTAGAAAGCCTCATACAAGAAGGCAGCGGCAAAATAGGGTGGATGATAGTAGTTCTAAAGTAAAGACAGAGGGCAGGAAGGATCAATAGACCACTGTGACAGAGATATTCTAGAAGCAGAACTGCAACATATGAGAGATAATGCGGTTGATGTTGGTAAAATTGTGAATGAATTACAAGATAATGGCTTATTGGGAAACTTTTCTCAAAAGGGGAAAACTGTATCCAATTCCTCTGTAAAGCATGTCAATTCACTGCACCCTTGGCTCAATTCACAAATTAGAGAAATTAATAGCTCTGAGGAGCAATCAAAGGTTCTAATCTCCAATACAACATGAAAGTTACCCAAAGATGGCATGCCTTATTCATTTGTACCTGGTATTGATAGCTCTGAGGAGCAATCAAAGGTTCTAATCTCCAATACAGCATGAAAGTTACCCAGAGATGGCATGCCTTATTCATTTATACCTGGTATTGTGGAAAATGAGGAAATGTACTCAGGTGAAAGCTTTGGTTCACTAAAGACTATTGAGGAAATAATTGAATCTCATTCCTCTTCATTCTGTCTTTCTTCTCCTCCCCACTATCAGGAAGATATACTACATCACCACCAAAATATGGAGGAAGAATCCATGCAACTTTCTCTGGACTCATACTCTATAGCTTCATCATTTGACAGTGAGTCTAGTAGTGATGACCAATATTTATCTAATTCCTCTAGTTCTATAGATGGGAAAATTATTTCCCATGCAGAGGCAGATACAGATAATGATAATGCAAATGGTGAAACTAATGTAGTGTTTGAGGATCCATCCTTAAATGCTCATAACTGTCTAGATATAAATGCAACAGAGGATTGGACAATGGAAAATGCAATGTCATCTTGTGCAGACGATATTTTGGCAGATGCAGGTGGTGGGAGGCTTCCTCAGACTGTGAGTAAAGGTATGTCATGCACATTTAAGACATCATGAATGAGGAAGCATAAAAGAAGGGTTGTACTTTTGGATGAAGTTGGAGTTTTTGATGTGGGGTTTGAACAGACTCAAGATGCTTCAAGCTCTTTATGTGTAAGCAGCCTAAAAAATGGTATGACACAATTGGCTTCTACATGCGATGGGCTTGATGAATTAGATGGAAGCAAAGAGATAGTCATGAGTTCTTTCAATAAAGTGAAGCATCCATATACAAATTGTGCTGAAACTTCAGATTGCAACATTAAAACATTAGAAACGTCTGTAAGTGTAGAGTCAGATGATCCTCTTACACGATATTTTCATCGCCAACTTGTTGAAGATAGGTTATCAGAGAGCTGCCTATATCATGTTTCCTGCAATTGTATTCTATGGGAAGATGATCCCGATTAAAGGTAAGCTACTTAGGGTATTTAATTTTGTTTTTTGAGACACTAATATTTCATTTGTATTTCAGACACTGCAAATCCCCTTTTTTTTCTCCTGTTTTGTCCTAGGGAGCACCACAACATTTATAGACCCTTCTTTCCGCCTCAATAGCATAAATTACTTTAATTACCGAGAGTTGTCAAATCCAGTCATTACTCTTTAGTTCTATCTTTTAAGGTAATGTTACCAAATTAACACTTCTTTTGCAATCGCTGGAGTGTTGTACATCTTTTTGCTAACTGAATTTTTGGTGATCTTTTTCTTCATCACCCAAGTTAACTACCTGTTTTCCCTCTCCTTATACATAGTTTTCTAACCATTTTTATAGTTCCCTTTGAATTATAATTTCTTGTTCTCTTGTATTACCTCCAACAATATATAGTTCATATACTGTACTATATAACTTCCATACAAATTCCTTTGAAAAAGCCTTATGAGGTTGCTGGTCCTTCAATACAACTTCCAAGGTCAATATCAATATTGCTGGGTGTTATTTGTTACTCTGGTCTACTGTGTTTTTTTGAAATTTCATGAAATAGGCTTTAACATGTTGATTTTGAGTGCAGCTGCGAGACCCATTCCCAGAGAGAGTGGTACCCTAGTCAGTTAACTAGGGTTCCTAGTTAAGATAACCACACAGAGTAATGAGTAAGACCCTAGAAGGTACCCTAGGGCCCCCAGTTGTCTCCTGGGGTTCTTGGTCGAGGACCAAGCAGATTGATGTCGTGGCAAAGTCCCTAGCATGTGACTAGGGCCCCTATTTGTCTCTAGGGTATTCTGGTCTGGGACCAGACAGTTTCTTGGTCACGAGGACCAAGCAGATCCTGCAGGCTGAGACAGAGACATCCTGGTCTAGAACCAGGTAGATTCTTGGTCAAGGACCAAGTAGGTCCTGCAGATGGTTGATCAACATTCAGTCTGGAACTGAAAGCTGAGATTGAGGCTGAGGAACATTGAGTCTAGGAATGAAAGCTCAGCTTGAGGCTGAGGACCATTCTCTGGGAGAATGGAGGACCTGGTCATGGACCAAAGGTTGATCAACATAACTCAGTCTAGGACTGAAGCTCAGCCTGGCGCTGAGAACCATTCTCTGGGAGAATGGAGGCACCTAGTTAGTTACCAGGATATTGATCCAGTCTGGGACTGGAAGCTCAGCCTAGGGCTGAGAGCCATTCTCTGGGAGAATGGAGGTACTTGGTCAGTTACCAAGATTATGATGTGTGATGTCCTCTTCTCCTAGGTCTTCGAGATGGATGAGTTAGTTGGTCTTCTCAAGGGACTGGCTACCTCTTGATGAAGCCACTGACATTTGATCACTAGGGTTTTGGGTCATGTACCCATCCTTGTTGTATGGTTTGACTCATACCATCTTATTGGTCCTTGTACCCTAGTACCCACCTAAGTTACCCACTTTTATATTTTATGGGTTGACAACCACTTAAGTCTCTATTGTATTTTTATTATTATTATTATTATTTATATTTTATATTTTATTTTTATTTTATTTTTTATCTTTTATTCTTTTTTATTCTTTTTATCTTTTGATTATTTCGTAAATTTATGGAGCCCTAATTTAAGGATTATTTTATTAAACCTTCTAGAAGTTCTAAGTCCCTATTTAATGAAGACTAATCCCCTCATTCTTATCATCATTTTGGCTCTAATCATTTTGGGGTTGACGTCAAGGGTTCCTGTTGCTTGCTGTGGTCGTTTTTCTGCTGGAGATCATCATTATCCCAGATCTGATTGCTAGATTTGATTGCTCTTGCTTGCTGTGGCCGTTTTTCTGCTGGAGATCATCATTATCCTAGATTTGATTGCTAGATCTGATTGCTGTAGGTGGACGTCATACTGCTAGGGTCTTTTTATTTTTTCTGTGGTTGATTTGGGACTAGGCCATGAACCTTGCTAGATCTGATTGTTGTTTCTAAGAGTCCACTCAGGGAGGCCCCATGACCTAACTTGTATTGCTGGTTGTTCTTTGAACTGGTATGAAGCTTGCCTGCCCTAGAAAACTGAGCCGTGAGGTCTAGGGATCTCTTCTGCCTATTGTGGTGTTTGTTTTATTTGCTGAGGGTTGTATTGATTTTTACTGCGACCCTTATATATCAGATCACATGTGTTATTTTAGATCTACCGTTGCCATTGCTGAAGACTAATTAAGGTCTGGTATTTATGCTGATTTTTGTTGAGTGATTGAGGTCATTTTTGTCATCACCTAGGGTTTAGATCCCTTCTACTTACATCTATTGGACTTCAATTATTTTGGGTCTTTATTGTGACTTTCACTGTGTTTTTCGACTGTCATTGACCTACTTTGTTTGACTGTACAATAGCCCTCTCATCTCTCTCTCTCTCTGATTTGTACTACCCTCTTAGTGTCTGTTAGTTCCCAGATTTGACTGGCCTCTCTGAGGCTCAGTCTTTTATTGAAAGTAACTCTTCTAAGTATTCTTATAGGAAGGGATTCACACCCAGGTAAGTATCTTCAGCTATATGTCTTTAATTATTATGTGATAAAGTGTGAAGTTGAAAGAGATGAAAATTATGGTATGTTAGAGTTTACTACTGCATTCAATGTTTGTAAATGTTTATTAAATGTATTTCTGCATTAAAGTATATTGATTTATTATTCTTTTGCATATAACCCTAACTTGATAAAAGAATTAACATGGTATCAGAGTAGGTTTGTAGCTAATTCTGTTTTGCAGCCTAACTGAGTCTACATAGATCCTATAGAAAGGGCTTCAGCTTGACTGCAGATTGAGAACTGAGGGTTTGAACTTTATTGATCTTGGCCATAAGAATTCATTAACCATTAAAGTGATAAAGACAATAAATATCTGATATTTATGCACACAGTTGGATGGTCTCAATAACTAGATTTCCAAGACAATAGTACTCATAATCTTTGCCCTAAGTGTGATATCAGAAAATGGAATTGACAGGCTGTAAACTTGATGACTCCTTGAAAAGGTATGTCAGTTATACCAAATCCCAGAAGACTTGACCCAAGCATATTTTATGTGATAAGTAAGAAGCTTACTTAATTCTTCATATGATTGAATCTTGACTTAATCATGATACCCTCTAGTTGATTATCTTTTCTGTGTAAAAGAGTTTTGTGACTCATTGATTGATGTGATCAAAGTTTGCTATCATAAGGAAGTTAGAGTTCATTTATGATCATATGTGTTAAATTATTCAGGATTATGATATTTTCAAAATACACTAACAAGTGTGATGATGCATGAATGATATTATGCACATTTAAGCAGTGCATACTCAGGTTTAAAGAACATTGGTACAAACAACAGAAAACCAAAAGACACTTGATCATGTGAATTCCACTTGGAGGCATAAATTAAGAGGGAGGACTCTCTATCCCTCCTATATTTGAAGTATCATGTTTTATGATGAAACATACCTCTGTGACATATTGCATATATGTGTGATTGATAGCATCTAGATAGTTGTCAAGCATATGGATGGATGCTAAGACCATGTCATCACATGAACCAATATTGTATTAGAGTATTTTTTTTGTGATTCCCGACTATTGGATTGAATCTAACTTATTGAAAAGACCCTCAAGAAGAGGAGGATGTGATTTGCTTAGAGTTGGATGTACAGTTCCAGACGGAGCTGAGTGCTCAGATACAGAGGGAGTAAGATGCTCCATAGGATGCAGAATCAATTACTCTAGATATTCATCCTCTTGTGAGATGACAGAGGGTCAACAAAAGAGAATTTGCCAGGTATTTGTTATTGTTGATTTGTTCCTTTCTAGAGTGGAACAACTGGCAAGCTCAGAGATCAAGAGGGAGTCATTTGTGCCCTTTAATCCCCAACAGAGTGCGATTGCAGAAGAGAATTAACAGATGTGAACTTAACAAGGAAGTTGTTTCTCATCTCTTTAAAGAACCTCCCATAATTATAGACATGGAAATCCATGAGAGGAGGTCAGAAAGCCTTAAGTTGATCTCATTAAGAAACCTATTAAGAGGCTTCAAAGATGTATTGATTTGATGAAACAGGTCATTGAATCCTCCACTTATAAGGAGGCAGTCAAATATCAAATTTGGAAAAATGTTATGATAGTAGATCTACAGTTGAAAATGGATAATGATATATGGAAAGTGGTTCTCAGACAACAAGGGAAGTTAGGTGTAACTTCCAAATGGATCTATAAGATCAAGTTGTTTGCTAACATCCAGAGCTCTTCGAAGCTCTCAGAAAATCCTGTATTCTATGACAGGTTGTTTCACCATGACAAGGACATGGTGCAGTTGTCAGTTGTGTTGACTAAGCCTCTGTCTTCGACAAGCTTTGTGTTGCTGAGAATGCCTCTCTTGCTGAGAGGGAGTGTTGATTTTTAGTGCAGTTGCGAGACCCATTCCCAGAGAGAATGGTACCCTAGTCAGTTAACTAAGGTTCCTGGTCAAGCTAACCACGCAGAGTAATGCGTACGACCCTAGAAGGTACCCTAGGGCCACCAGTTGTCTCCTGGGGTTCTTGGTCGAGGACCAAGTAGATTGATGCCATGGCAAAGTCCCTAGCATGTGGCTAGGGCCCCTATTTGTCTCTAGGGTATTATGGTCTGGGACTAGACAGTTTCTTGGTCACGAGGACCAAGCAGATCCTGCAGGTTGAGACAGAGACATCATGGTCTAGAACCAGGCAGATTCTTGGTCAACGACCAAGTAGGTCCTGCAGATGGTTGATCAACATTCAGTCTGGGATTGAAAGCTCAGCTTGAGGCTGAGGACCATTATCTGGGAGAATGGAGGACCTGGTCATGCACCAAAGGTTGATCAACATAACTCAGTCTAGGACTGAAGCTCAGCCTGGCGCTGAGAGCCATTCTCTGGGAGAATGGAGGCACCTGGTCAGTTACTAGGATATTGATCTAGTATGGGACTTGAAGCTCAGCCTAGGGCTGAGAGCCATTCTCTGGGAGAATGGAGGTACTTGGTCAGTTACCAAGATTATGATGTGTGATGTCCTCTTCTCCTAGGTCTTCGAGATGGATGAGTTAGTTGGTCTTCTCAAGGCACTGGATACCTCTTGATGAAGCCACTGACATTTGACCTTAGGAGCAGTTTAGAGGACAATATGATCACATCATCCATGTGAACCCTTCCTTATACTATGATGATGAACTTTCAGGTTATATGGAACATTTGTACATTTGAGAGAGAGATGATTGGTTGCACCTTCTCCACCCCGGTTGATTTACTTTTGGTCCTTACACCTTATTGTTCTTGGTCTTGTGGTAGTTTGTGTTGTTTACCCACTTTGAGTTGTTTTGATGTTTTTGGGTATTAGGGTTGTGTGCCCACCTTTGTGGTACACCCCTTGGTACTAGGGTTTTGGGTCATGTACCCATCCTTGTTGTATGGTTTGACTCATACCATCTTATTGGTCCTTGTACCCTAGTACCCAACTAAGTTACCCACTTTTATATTTTATGGGTTGACAACCACTTAAGTCTCTATTGTATTTTTATTATTATTATTATTTATATTTTATTTTATTTTTTATTTTTTATTTTAATTTTATTTTTTTTATCTTTTATTCTTTTTTATTCTTTTTATCTTTTGATTATTTCGTAAATTTATGGAGCCCTAATTTAAGGATTATTTTATTAAACCTTCTAGAAGTTCTAAGTCCCTATTTAATGAAGACTAATTCCCTCATTCTTATCATCATCTTGGCTCTAGTCATTTTGAGGTTGACGTCAAGTGTTCCTGTTGCTTGATGTGGTCGTTTTTCTGCTGGAGATCATCATTATCCCAGATCTGATTGCTAGATCTGATTGCTGTTGCTTGCTGTGGCCGTTTTTCTGCTGTAGATCATCATTATCCCAGATTTGATTGCTAGACCTGATTGCTGTAGGTGGACGTCATATTGCTAGGGTCTTTTTATTTTTTCTGCTGTTGATTTGGGACTAGGCCATGAGTCTTGCTAGATCTGATTGTTGTTTCTAAGAGTCCTCTCATGGAGGCCACATGCCCTAGCTTGTATTGTTGGTTGTTCTTTGAACTGGTATGAAGCTTGCCTGCCCTAGAAAACTGAGCCATGAGGTCTAGGGATCTCTTCTGCCTGTTGTGGTGTTTGATTTATTTGCTGAAGGTTTTATTGATTTTTATTGTGGCCCTTATATATCAGATCACATGTGTTATTTCAGATCTACTGTTGCCATTGCTGAAGACTAATTAAGGTCTAGTATTTATGCTGATTTTTGTTGAGTGATTGAGGTCATTTTTGTCATCACCTAGGGTTTAGATCCCTTCTACTTACATCTATTGGACATCAATTATTCTGGGTCTTTATTGTGACTTTCACTGTGTTTTCTGACTGTCATTGACCTACTTTGTTTGACTGTACTACAACCCTCTCATCTCTCTCTCTCTCTCTGATTTGTACTACCCTCTTAGGGTCTGCTAGTTCCCAGATTTGACTAGCCTCTCTGAGGCTCAGTCTTTTACTGAAAGTAGCTCTTCTGAGTATTCTTGTAGGAAGGGATTCACACCCAGGTAAGTATCTTCAACTATATCTCTTTAATTATTATGTGATAAAGTGTGAAGTTGAAAGAGATGAAAATTATGGTATGTTAGAATTTACTACTGCATTCAATGTTTGTAAATGTTTATTAAATGTATTTCTGCATTAAAGTATATTGATTTATTATTCTTCTGCATATAACCCTAACTTGATAAAAGAATTAACATGGTATCACAATAGGTTTGTAGCTAACTCTGTTTTGCAGCCCAACTGAGTCTACATAGATCCTATGGAAAGGGCTTCAGCTTGACTGCAGATTGAGAATTGAGGGTTTGAACTTTATTGATCTTGGCAATAAGAATTCATTGACCATTAAACTGATAAAGACAGTAAAGATCTTACATTTATGCACACAGTACTGATAATCTTTGCCCTAAGTGTGATATGAGAAAATGGAATTGACAAGCTGTAAACTTGATGACTCCTTGAAAAGGTATGTCAGTTATACCAAATCCCAGAAGACTTGACCCAAGCATATTTTCTGTGATAAGTAAGAAGCTTACTTAACTCTTCATATGATTGAATCTTGACTTAATCATGATACCTTCTAGTTGATTATCTTTTCTGTGTAAAAGAGTTTTGTGACTCATTGATTGATGTGATCAAAGTTTGCTATCATAAGGAAGTTAGAGTTCATTTATGATCATATGTGTTAAATTATTCAGGATTATGATATTTTCAAAATACACTAACAAGTGTGATGATGCATGAATGATATTATGCACATTTAAGCAGTGCATACTCAGGTTTAAAGAACATTGGTACAGACAACAGAAAACTAAAAGACACTTGATCATGTGAATTCCACTTGGAGGCATAAATTAAGAGGGAGGACTCTCTATCCCTCCTATATTTGAAGTATCATGTTTTATGATGAAACATACCTCTGTGACATATTGCATATATGTGTGATTTATAGCATCTAGATAGTTGTCAAGCATATGGATGGATGCTAAGACCATGTCATCACGTGAACCAATATTGTATTAGAGTATTTTTTTTGTGATTCCCGACTATTGGATTGAATCTAACTTATTGAAAAGACCCTCAAGAAGAGGAGGATGTGATTTGCTTAGAGTTGGATGTACAGTTCCAGACGGAGCTGAGTGCTCAGATACAGAGGGAGTAAGATGCTCCATAGGATGCAGAATCAGTTACTCTAGATATTCATCCTCTTGTGAGATGACAGAGGGTCAGCAAAGGAGAATTTGCCAGGTATTTATTATTGTTGATTTGTTCCTTTCTAGAGTGGAACAACTGGCAAGCTCAGAGATCAAGAGGGAGTCATTTGTGCTCTTTAATCCCCAACAGAGTGCGATTGCAGAAGAGAAGTAAGAGATGTGAACTTAACGAGGAAGTTGTTTCTCATCTCTTTAAAGAACCTCCCATAATTATAGACATGGAAATCCATGAGAGGAGGTCAGAATGCCTTAAGTTGATCTCATTAAGAAACCTATTAAGAGGCTTCAAAGATGTATTGATTTTATGAAACACGTCATTGAATCCTCCACTTATAAGGAGGCAGTCAAATATCAAATCTGGAAAAATGCTATGATAGTAGATCTACAGTTGAAAATGGATAATGATATATGGAAAGTGGTTCTCAGACAACAAGGGAAGTCAGGTGTAACTTCCAAATGGATCTATAAGATCAAGTTGTTTGCTGACATCCAGAGCTCTTCGAAGCTCTCAGAAAATCCTATATTCTATGACAGGTTGTTTCACCATGACAAGGACATGGTGCAGTTGTCAGTTGTGTTGAATAAGCCTCTGTCTTCGACAAGCTTAGTGTTGCTAAAGAATGCCTCTCTTGCTAAGAGGGAGTGTTGATTTTTAGTGCAGTTGCGAGACCCATTCCCAGAGAGAATGGTACCCTAGTCAGTTAACTAGGGTTCCTGGTCAAGCTAACCACGCAGAGTAATGAGTAGGACCCTAGAAGGTACCCTAGGGCCCCCAGTTGTCTCCTGGGGTTCTTGGTCGAGAACCAAGTAGATTGATGCCGTGGAAAAGTCCCTAGCATGTGGCTAGGGCCCCTATTTGTCTCTAGGGTATTCTGGTCTGGGACTAGACAGTTTCTTTGTCACGAGGACCAAGCAGATACTGCAGGTTGAGACAGAGACATCCTGGTCTAGAACCAGGCAGAGTCTTGGTCAAGGACCAAGTAGGTCCTGCAGATGGTTGATCAACATTCAGTCTGGGACTGAAAGCTCAGCTTGAGGCTGAGGACCATTATCTGGGAGAATGGAGGACCTGGTCATGGACCAAAGGTTGATCAACATAACTCAGTCTAGGACTGAAGCTCAGCCTGGCGCTGAGAGCCATTCTCTGGGAGAATGGAGGCACCTGGTCAGTTACTAGGATATTGATCTAGTCTAGGACTTGAAGCTCAGCCTGGGGCAGAGAGCCATTCTCTGGGAGAATGGAGGTACTTGGTCAGTTACCAAGATTATGATGTGTGATGTCCTCTTCTCCTAGGTCTTCGAGATGGATGAGTTAGTTGGTCTTCTCAAGGGACTGACTACCTCTTGATGAAGCCACTAACATTTGACCTTAGGAGCAGTTTAGAGGACAATATGATCACATCATCCATGTGAACCCTTCCTTATACTATGATGATGAACTTTCAGGTTATATGGAACATTTGTACATTTGAGAGAGAGATGATTGGTTGCACCTTCTCCACCCCGGTTGATTTACTTTTGGTCCTTACACCTTATTGTTCTTGGTCTTGTGGCAGTTTGTGTTGTTTACCCACTTTGAGTTGTTTTAATGTTTTTGGGTATTAGGGTTGTGTGCCCACCTTTGTGGTACACCCCTTGGTACTAGGGTTTTGGGTCATGTACCCATCCTTGTTGTATGGTTTGACTCATACCATCTTATTGGTCCTTGTACCCTAGTACCCACCTAAGTTACCCACTTTTATATTTTATGGGTTGACAACCACTTAAGTCTCTATTGTATTTTTATTATTATTATTATTTATATTTTATTTTTTTTATCTTTTTATTTTATTTTATTTTTTATTTTTTATCTTTTATTTTTTATTTTAATTTTTTTTTTATTATCTTTTAGTCTTTTTTATTCTTTTTATCTTTTGATTATTTCGTAAATTTATGGAGCCCTAATTTAAGGATTATTTTATTAAACCTTCTAGAAGTTCTAAGTCCCTATTTAATGAAGACTAATTCCCTCATTCTTATCATCATCTTGGCTCTAGTCATTTTGAGGTTGACGTCAAGTGTTCCTGTTGCTTGATGTGGTCGTTTTTCTGCTAGAGATCATCATTATCCCAGATCTGATTGCTAGATCTGATTGCTGTTGCTTGCTGTGGCCGTTTTTCTGCTGTAGATCATCATTATCCCAGATTTGATTGCTAAACCTGATTGCTGTAGGTGGACGTCATACTGCTAGGGTCTATTTATTTTTTCTGCTGTTGATTTGGGACTAGGCCATGAGTCTTGCTAGATCTGATTGTTGTTTCTAAGAGTCCTCTCATGGAGGCCACATGCCCTAGCTTGTATTGCTGGTTGTTCTTTTTACTGGTATGAAGCTTGCCTGCCCTAGAAAACTGAGCCGTGAGGTCTAGGGATCTCTTCTGCCTTTTGTGGTGTTTGATTTATTTGCTGAAGGTTGTATTGATTTTTACTGTGGCCCTTATATATCAGATCACATGTGTTATTTCAGATCTACTGTTGCCATTGCTGAAGACTAATTAAGGTCTGGTATTTATGCTGATTTTTGTTGAGTGATTGAGGTCATTTTTGTCATCACCTAGGGTTTAGATCCCTTCTACTTACATCTATTGGACATCAATTATTCTGGGTCTTTATTGTGACTTTGACTGTGTTTTCTGACTGTCATTGACCTACTTTGTTTGACTGCACTACAGCCCTCTCATCTATCTCTCTCTCTGATTTGTACTACCCTCTTAGGGTCTGCTAGTTCCCAGATTTGACTAGCCTCTCTGAGGCTCAGTCTTTTACTGAAAGTAACTCTTCTGAGTATTCTTGTAGGAAGGGCTTCACACCCAGGTAAGTATCTTCAACTATATCTCTTTAATTATTATGTGATAAAGTGTGAAGTTGAAAGAGATGAAAATTATGGTATGTTAGAATTTACTACTACATTCAATGTTTGTAAATGTTTATTAAATGTATTTATGCATTAAAGTATATTGATTTATTATTCTTCTGCATATAACCCTAACTTGATAAAAGAATTAACATGGTATCATAGTAGGTTTGTAGCTAACTCTGTTTTGCAGCCTAACTGAGCCTACATAGATCCTATGGAAAGGGCTTCAGCTTGACTGCAGATTGAGAATTGAGGGTTTGAACTTTATTGATCTTGGCCATAAGAATTCATTGACCATTAACTGATAAAGACAGTAAAGATCTGACATTTATGCACATAGTACTGATAATCTTTGCCCTAAGTGTGATATCAGAAAATGGAATTGACAGGCTGTAAACTTGATGACTCCTTGAAAAGGTATGTCAGTTATACCAAATCCCAGAAGACTTGACCCAAGCATATTTTCTGTGATAAGTAAGAAGCTTACTTAACTCTTCATATGATTGAATCTTGACTTAATCATGATACCTTCTAGTTGATTATCTTTTCTGTGTAAAAGAGTTTTGTGACTCATTGATTGATGTGATCAAAGTTTGCTATCATAAGGAAGTTAGAGTTCATTTATGATCATATGTGTTAAATTATTCAAGATTATGATATTTTCAAAATACACTAACAAGTGTGATGATGCATGAATGATATTATGCACATTTAAGCAGTGCATGCTCAGGTTTAAAGAACATTGGTACAAATAGCAGAAAACTAAAAGACACTTGATCATGTGAATTCCACTTGGAGGCGGAAATTAAGAGGGAGGACTCTCTATCCCTCCTATATTTGAAGTATCATGTTTTATGTTGAAACATACCTGTGTGACATATTGCATATATGTGTGATTGATAGCATCTAGATAGTTGTCAAGCATATGGATGGATGCTAAGACCATGTCATCACGTGAACTAATATTGTATTAGAGTATTTTTTTTGTGATTCCCGACTATTGGATTGAACTAACTTATTGAAAAGACCCTCAAGAAGAGGAGGATGTGATTTGCTCAGAGTTGGATGTATAGTTCCAGAGGGAGCTGAGTGCTCAGATACCGAGGAAGTAAGATGCTCCATAGGAAGCAAAATCAGTTACTCTAGATATTCATCCTCTTGTGAGATGACAGAGGGTCAACAAAAGAGAATTTTCCAGGTATTTGTTATTGTTGATTTGTTCCTTTCTAGAGTGGAACAACTGGCAAGCTCAGAGATCAAGAGGGAGTCATTTGTGCTCTTTAATCCCCATCAGAGTGGGATTCCAGAAGAGAAGTAAGAGATGTGAACTTAACGAGGAAGTTGTTTCTCATCTTTTCAAAGAACCTCCCATAATTATAGACATGGAAATCCATGAGAGAATGTCAGAAAGCTTTAAATTGATCTCATTAAGAAACCTATTAAGAGGCTTCAAAGATGTATTGATTTGATGAAACACGTCATTGAATCCTCCACTTATGAGGAGGCAGTCAAATATCAAATTTGGAAAAATGCTATGATAGTAGATCTACAGTTGAAAATGGATAATGATATATGGAAAGTGATTCTCAAACAACAAGGGAAGTCAGGTGTAACTTCCAAATGGATCTTTAAGATCAAGTTGTTTGCTGACATCCATAGCTCTTCGAAGCTCTTAGAAAATCCTGTATTCTATGACAGGTTATTTCACCATGACAAGGACATGGTTCAGTTGTCAGTTGTGTTGACTAAGCCTCTGTCTTCGACAAGCTTAGTGTTGTTGAGAATGCCTCTCTTGCTGAGAGGGAGTGTTGATTTTTAGTGCAGCTGCGAGGCCCATTCCCAGAGAGAATGGTACCCTAGTCAGTTAACTAGGGTTCCTGGCCAAGATAACCACATAGAGTAATGAGTAGGACCCTAGAAGGTACCCTAGGGCCCCCAGTTGTCTCCTGGGGTTCTTGGTCGAGGACCAAGCAGATTGATGCCGTGGCAAAGTCCCTAGCATGTGGCTAGGGCCCCTATTTGTCTCTAGGGTATTCTAGTTTGGGACCAGACAGTTTCTTGGTCATGAGAACCAAGCAGATCCTGCAGGTTGAGATAGAGACATCCTGGTCTAGAACCAGGCAGATTCTTGGTCAAGGACCAAGTAGGTCCTACAGATGGTTGATCATCATTCAGTCTAGGACTGAAAGCTTGAGGCTGAGGACCATTCTCTGGGAGAATGGAGGACCTGGTCATGGACCAAAGGTTGATCAACATAACTCAGTCTAGGACTGAAGCTCAGCCTGGCGTTGAGAGCCATTCTCTGGGAGAATGGAGGCACCTGGTCAGTTACCGAGATATTGATCCAGTCTGGGACTGGAAGCTCAGCCTAGGGATGAGAGCCATTCTCCGGGAGAATGGAGGTACTTAGTTAGTTACCAAGATTATGATGTGTGATGTCCTCTTCTCCTAGGTCTTCGAGATGGATGAGTTAGTTGGTCTTCTCAAGGGACTGACTACCTCTTGATGAAGCCACTGACATTTGACCTTAGGAGCAGTTCAGAGGACCATATGATCACATCATCCATGTGAACCCTCCCTTATACAATGATGATGAAATTTCAGGTTATATGGAACATTTGTACATTTGAGAGAGAGATGATTGGTTGCACCTTCTCCACCCCGGTTGATTTACTTTTCGTCCTTACGCCTTATTGTTCTTTGTCTTGTGGCAATTTGTGTTGTTTACCCACTTTGAGTTGTTTTGATGTTTTTGGGTATTAGGGTTGTGTGCCCACCTTTGTGGTACACCCCTTGGTACTAGGGTTTTGGGTCATGTACCCATCCTTATTGTATGGTTTGACTCATACCATCTTATTGGTCCTTGTACCCTAGTACCCACCTAAGTTACCCACTTTTATATTTTATGGGCTGACAACCACTTAAGTCTCTATTGTATTTTTTTATTGTTATTTATATTTTATTTTTTATCTTTTAATTTTATTTTATATTTTATTTTTTAACTTTATTTATTTATTCTTTTCATCTTTTGATTATTTCCTAAATTTATGGAGCCCCAATTTAAGGATTATTTTATTAAACCTTCTAGAAGTTCTAAGTCCCTATTTAATGAAGACTAATCCCCTCATTCTTATCATCATCTTGGCTCTAATCATTTTGGGGTTGACGTCAAGGGTTCCTGTTGCTTGCTGTGGTCGTTTTTCTGCTGGAGATCATCATTATCCCAGATCTGATTGTTGTTGCTTGTTGTGGCCGTTTTTCTGTTGGAGATCATCATTGTCCCAGATTTGATTGCTAGATCTGATTGCTGTAGGTGGACGTCATACTGCTAGGGTCTTTTTATTTTTTCTGTTGTTGATTTGGGACTAGGCCATGAGCCTTGCTAGATCTGATTATTGTTTCTAAGAGTCCACTCATCGAGGCCACATGCCCTAGCTTGTATTGCTGGTTGTTCTTGGAACGGGTATGAAGCTTTCCTGCCCTAGAAAACTCAGCCGTGAGGTCTAGGGATCTCTTTTGCCTGTTGTGGTGTTTGTTTTATTTGCTGAGGGTTGTATTGATTTTTACTGTGGCCCTTATATATTAGATCGCATGTGCTATTTTAGATCTACTGTTGCCATTGCTGAAGACTAATTAAGGTCTGGTATTTATGCTGATTTTTGTTGAGTGATTGAGGTCATTTTTGTCATCACTTAGGGTTTAGATCCCTTCTACTTACATCTATTGGACTTCAATTATTCTGGGTCTTTACTGTGACTTTCACTGTGTTTTCTGATTGTCATTGACCTATTTTTTTTTACAGTACTACAGCCCTCTCATCTCTCTCTCTCTCTCTGATTTGTACTACCCTCTTAGGGTCTGCTAGTTCCCAGATTTGACTAGCCTCTCTGAGGCTCAGTCTTTTACTGAAAGTAACTCTTCTGAGTATTCTTATAGGAAGGTCTTCACACCCAGGTAAGTATCTTCAGCTATATCTCTTTAATTATTATGTGATAAAGTGTGAAGTTGAAAGAGATGAAAATTATGGTATGTTAGAGTTTACTATTGCATTCAATGTTTGTAAATGTTTATTAAATGTATTTATGCATTAAAGTATATTGATTTATTATTCTTCTGCATATAACCCTAACTTGATAAAAAAATTAACATGGTATTAGAGTAGGTTTGTAGCTAACTCATTTTTGAAGCCTAACTGAGTCTACATAGATCCTATGGAAATGGCTTCAGCTTGACTGCAGATTGAGAACTCAGGGTTTGAACTTTATTGATCTTGGCCATAAGAATTCATTGACCATTAAAGTGATAAAGACAGTAAATATCTGATATTTATGCACACAGTTGGATGGTCTCATTAACTAGATTTCCAAGATAGTAGTACTGATAATCTTTGCCCGAAGTGTGATATCAGAAAATGGAATTGACAAGCTGTAAACTTGATGAATCCTTGGAAAGGTATGTCAGTTATACCAAATCCCAGAAGACTTGACCCAAGCATATTTTCTGTGATAAGTAAGAAGCTTACTTAACTCTTCATATGATTGAATCTTGACTTAATCATGATACCTTCTAGTTGATTATCTTTTCTGTGTAAAAGAGTTTTGTGACTCATTGATTGATGTGATCAAAGTTTGCTATCATAAGGAAGTTAAAGTTCATTTATGATCATATGTGTTAAATTATTCAGGATTATGATATTTTCAAAATACACTAACAAGTGTGATGATGCATGAATGATATTATGCACATTTAAGCAGTGCATGCTCAAGTTTAAAGAACATTGGTACAGACAACAGAAAACTAAAAGACACTTGATCATGTGAATTCCACTTGGAGGCAGAAATTAAGAGGGAGGACTCTCTATCCCTCCTATATTTGAAGTATCATGTTTTATGATGAAACATAGCTCCGTGACATATTGCATATATGTGTGATTGATAACATCTAGATAGTTGTCAAGCATATGGATGGATGCTAAGACCATGTCATCACGTGAACCAATATTGTATTAGAGTATTTTTTGTGATTACGGACTATTGGATTGAATCTAACTTATTGAAAAGACCCTCAATAAGAGGAGGATGTGATTTGCTCAGAGTTGGATGTACAGTTCCAGAGGGAGCTAAGTGCTCAGATACAGATGGTTGATCAACATTCAGTCTGGGACTGAAAGCTCAGCTTGAGGCTGAGGACCATTCTCTGGGAGAATGGAGGACCTGGTCATGGACCAAAGGTTGATCAACATAACTCAGTCTAGGACTGAAGCTCAGCCTGGCGTTGAGAGCCATTCTCTGGGAGAATGGAGGCACCTGGTCAGTTACCAGGATATTGATCTAGTCTGGGACTGGAAGCTCAGCCTGGGGCTGAGAGCCATTCTCTGGGAGAATGGAGGTACTTGGTCAATGACCAAGATTATGATGTGTGATGTCCTCTTCTCCTAGGTATTCGAGATGGATGAGTTAGTTGGTCTTCTCAAGGGACTGGCTACCTCTTAATGAAGCCATTGACATTTGACCTTAGGAGCAGTTCAGAGGACCATATGATCACATCATCCATGTGAACCCTTCCTTATACAATGATGATGAACTTTCAGGTTATATGGAACATTTGTACATTTGAGAGAGAGATGATTGGTTGCACCTTCTCCACCCCGGTTGATTTACTTTTCGTCCTTACACCTTATTGTTCTTTGTCTTGTGGCAGTTTGTGTTGTTTACCCACTTTGGGTTGTTTTGATGTTTTTGGGTATTAGGGTTGTGTTCCCACCTTTATGGTACACCCCTTGGTACTAGGGTTTTGGGTCATGTACCCATCCTTGTTGTATGGTTTGACTCATACCATTTTATTGGTCCTTGTACCCTAGTACCCACCTAAGTTACCCACTTTTATATTTTATGGGTTGACACCGCTTAAGTCTCTATTGTATTTATTATTATTATTATTTTATTTTTTATCTTTTTATTTTATTTTTTTATCTTTTTATCTTTTATTTTTATTTTATTTTTTATCTTTTATTCTTTTTTATTCTTTTTTATTCTTTTTATCTTTTGATTATTTCCTAAATTTATGGAGCCCTAATTTAAGGGTTATTTTATTAAACCTTCTAGAAGTTCTAAGTCCCTATTTAATGAAGACTAATTCCCTTATTCTTATCATCATCTTGGCTCTAATCATTTCGAGGTTGACCTCAAGGGTTCCTGTTGCTTGCTGTGGTCGTTTTTCTGCTGGAGATCATCATTATCCCAGATCGGATTGTTGTTACTTTTTGTGGCCGTTTTTCTGCTGGAGGTCATCATTATCCCAGATTTGATTGCTCTAGGTGGACGTCATACTGCTAGGGTCTTTTTAGTTTTTCTGTTGGTTATTTGGGATTAGGCCATGAGCCTTGCTAGATCTGATTATTGTTTCTAAGAGTCCACTCATAGAGGCCACATGCCCTAGCTTGTATTGCTGGTTGTTCTTTGAACTGGTATGAAGCTTGCCTGCCCTAGAAAACAGAGCCGTGAGGTCTAGGGATCTCTTTTGTCTGTTGTGGTGTTTGTTTTATTTGCTGAGGGTTGTATTGATTTTTACTGTGGCCCTTATATATCAGATCACATGTGTTATTTCAGATCTACTGTTGCCATTGCTGAAGACTAATTAAGGTCTGGTATTTATGCTGATTTTTGTTGAGTGATTGAGGTAATTTTTGTCATCACCTAGGGTTTAGATCCCTTCTACTTACATTTATTGGACTTCAATTATTCTGGGTCTTTATTGTGACTTTGACTGTGTTTCTGACTATCATTGACCTACTTTGTTTGACTGTACTACAACCTTCTCATCTCTGTCTCTCTCTGATTTGTACTACCCTCTTAGGGTCTGCTAGTTCCCAGATTTGACTAGCCTCTCTGAGGCTCATTCTTTTACTGAAAGTAACTCTTCTGAGTATTCTTATAGGAAGGGCTTCACACCCAGGTAAGTATCTTCAGCTATATCTCTTTAATTATTATGTGATAAAGTGTGAAGTTGAAAGAGATGAAAATTATGGTATGTTGGAGTTTACTACTGCATTCAATGTTTGTAAATGTCTATTAAATGTATTTTTGCATTAAAGTATATTGATTTATGATTCTTTTGCATATAACCCTAACTTGATACAAAATTAACATAATCCTTGTCTATGTTCCTTTCAAACCAGTAGGATACAGTGTGCAATTAATCTCTGTTGTCCCCCTTGCACCCTTGGACTCCTCATTTTCTGGACTGTAGCTGGAGGTCTACTCCGTTTTTTTGAAATTTCATGAAATAGGCTCTAACCATTGTCTATGTTCCTTTCAAACAAGTACGAGACAGTGTGCACTTAATCTCTGTTGTCCCCATTGCACCCTCGGACTCCTTGATCCTTTCACGGTACTTTCACAATGGATATTGAGGATTGAATCCTTCCTTGCATAGACATGGTGTCAAAATGACAAATAGAAAAATCAACAAGTTGGAACTTGATGAAATTGAATTGTGGGGACTTAGGCTCGAGCCTTGAAGAATTCCAAAAGCAATGAAGAATGTTGAATGCTGACCCGCTGGACAAAAATTTCCTGCAAAAAACAGTGAACAATGCCCTACTTCCTCTCTTCTTTCCATTGGACTCTTCTAAGCTCACACAGACAAATTGAAAATGCAAAAGTGAGCATGTAATTAGGGTTTTTTTGGTATAAAAGGGGGCAGCACTTTGTTGTTTTAAAGTTTCCTGCTAGATTGATCTTAAGCCTCTGGGGCCTTTTAATTACTTAAGGTTTTCCCATTCCATACATTCCCATATTCTAATCATTGTTTCCATGATAAACCTTCACTGAACAATGCCCATTTGCTCACGTTTAAAAATCTTTGCTGAAATTTGTTGAATCCTCAAGGTCATTGCCTTTGCAATGATTATTAGGAGACACTAAAGAGTGTGATAGGTCTCCATCCACTAATAGAATCCTTGTCACTCTTTTTTGGATTGAGTTTACTGAGGCCTTGATTGATATACTTGGGGAGCCTCCCATCCTTCAACACATCTTGAGCAATCTAGCACAGATCCTTACCAACTGTAAAGCTACATATGGTAGGTCATCCATAGAGACTTACCATTTTTCATTTTTTAGAGCACAGAAAAAAGTTCCTTCTCAGATTTTTCCCTACTAAATATTACCCTCTCAAAAGTATTGACTTTAGAGGCAACCACCTCGTTGCAATCCTTCATGGCTTCTTGAACTTGATCAGAAAGGGGGTAGGAGGAAAAATTATGTTGAATGAGTAAGCCAAACATATTTTTAATCTCCTGCAGCTCTTCTGCAGTAGTGCCATTTGTTTTATGAAGACCTAGAATCTTCTCAACCGAGTTCTTATTTTAAATAGTCAAAATAAAACTTAGAGGGTTCGTTTCCTTCCTCAATCCACTGAATCCATGCCTTGATTTTTACACCCTTGGCTTTGCGGTCTCCCCCACATTGGATCACATGTTTCAATTTGGAAACCTTTGCCTGAAGATGGGTGTTGGAGAGCTCCTACTCTAACAGTGTTCTTATGGATTTTCGATACCTTGCTACATGGTTATTACTCCAGCAAAGTAATTTACTTTATGTATGCAGGACACAGATTCCTTAGGCTGTTGGTGCATTATATTCATTTAAAATTTTAAAGTGAATGGTAAGCAGGTTTGCGCAGTAGCAAATTTTTGAGAGGATCTAGCAAGTGAGGTAATGCTCATTGTAATTTCCATCCCTTTTCCATTTTTTGAAACTCACATGATCTGGAAGGCCTATATATAGGGAGGATTTTGAAATGCCAAATTTAATTATACCATTTTTCTCTCTCAATTTTTCCCTCTGTTAGTACAACCTTAAAACAAATATTCTCTCATTTTTTCCATCTGTTAGACGTACAACCTTAAAACAAATATTCTCTCATTTTTTCCATCTGTTAGACGTACAACCTTAAAACAAATATTCTCACTAGGTTTTGTATTTCTTTGATGCTGCTGTAGACTATGTATTTTTTTAAAGCGGATAGAGTAGTGACACTACGTTACAGATTGTGTGGGTATTGATTTTCAGTAATTGTATGAGTTTGTAGGTGACTAATTTGTTTTTTAACATCTTTGTTTTTTTTGCTTTTTTGGGTTGGAGTGGAAGACTTATATTTTATCATTGCATGGCACATATCACTTTGATGACTCAGTTTTATTTGATGACTCTCAGTTTCTAGCCTTTTTAACATTTATTTTTTTCTTTTTTGGGTTGGAGTTGAGGACTTATACTTTATATGGATAAATTTTAGAATGTTAACAACAAGGAAAGGTAGCAAGTGATCCACCTGCATCTCTTACAAGGCTTAGACATTGATACTCATTATGGTTTCATTATAAACTGTGCACCTCAAAATGCAATATTAACAAAAATGCTCATTACATAATTCGGGCTTATTTATCTTTGAATAATTATTATGATTCTCTTTGCACTTGGCTAAAACCTCCTTTTAAAGTATTTTTGATGTTCCTGTAGGTAATTATTCTTTAAAACCTAAACTAATTTAGTCAATGTTACCATGCACTTTTTTGACAACATGCAAGGAATAGGTATGTAACACTAGGATTTGATACACCTCTTACAATTTCTCTTACCCTCCTAAACATTATTGACTATTATGATAGATTTTGAGTGTCCCAACCTATGTGGCATATCTCATAATACTGTTTCTTTGTTTTGGTAGAAAGAGAAGAAAATTAACTATTCTAATTTCTATGAACGCATGGAATTAGTCATTGCATTTATAATAAATGTTTGTGATTTTATATAGTACCTGCAGAATATTTGAGGTATCTCCAAGCTAACTGCCAAATAAAGAGTAATACAGTAAAAGATACTACAGTTGGAAAAAATGGTAATATGGTGATGGGAGCACACAATGTGAGAGTATTTATAGTTTAGATGGAAACCTTAAGGTCATCTGCATTTTGTTAGATAATTTTTTACTCTATTCAGATAAATGTGATATCTTTACCCTTGAAACATTCCTTTTAAAAACGAAAATTTGCCATAAAAGTAACTGAAGTATGACTTTTAACTTTGTCTTGTAGCTCCTTTATGAGACCTCTCTCTGCATATCGCTTCTTTTATATTATGATGAAGTTGTGGATGCCCTAGATGCTACTCGCACTTTAACCCATCATAAGTTGGTGGGCATTTTCATCATGGCTGCGGGCATTTTTCTTGGCCGTGGGAATTTCTTTAGTTGGAAATTTTATTCTCATATCAATCCATAATGAATTCTATTTAAGGGTGCTAGCTCAATGGTAGAGCACCTGCCTTATAGGCAGGAGGTTGGTGGTTCGATTCCACCGTGCCCTATTTATATTCTAAAACCACTAAAAATAGATAAATGACTAAAAAAATGACCAAAATTTGCATATAAACGACCACCATTACAACATGAGAGATAAGTGACCAAAAAAATGACCAAAATATGCATGTAAATGACCACTTTTGAGTTGGCGATCGCTGGTAGCAAATTAGCAGTCATTTATCACGTGACCATTAATGACCAAATATATTACCAAATTAATTACCAAATATATGACCACAAGATAAGCTATAAATGACCAAGCTAAATATGACCACATTTTTGGTTGCGTGATATATGGCCACTAATTTTCTACCATTGGTCACCAACTCAAAAGTGGTCATTTATATGTGGATTTTGGTCCTTTTTTTGGTCACTTATCTCTCATTTTGTACTAGTGTTGGAAATGGTCAATTTGTTCCTTCTAGCATAATTCTAGATGTAATTCGCCATCTTTCGATCCCACCATTCTCTAATTTCCTCCTCGCTTACCATTTATGCAGACTTGGTCATCTTTATATCCTGATTAGTACTACCAGAAACATAACCAATGTTGTAATATAGGGGATTACATGAGATTACCAATAGCAAAGCAATACATAACAAGAGATAAGATTCATACATGCATAAAAATAGGAGAAAGAACTCAGTAGTGGTTTCATAAGCAACATGTTATCTGATATTAAAGGATCATCATACACAATAAGTATCATTACATCTTCTGACTCACCAACCTCATATATACTGTGAATAGGTAGTTATTCCATTACAACTTTCTAATTGTCTCGTTAGTTTACCCAACCAACTTGACTGACTTGAGCTAATTAATTCTTTAGTCGGTTGGGAGAACCTAGTCGTCTGGCCGATTTGCCTCCTCAAACAATTGTTAAAATACAGTTTGAAATTAAAAGAAGAAAATAAGTTTACTAATGATTAATGGTAAGATATTTGACCTTGTAGGTGTAATTCTAAACTAATAATGAGTTTGTATGTAACCAAGGTTAATATTAGACAATCGAGTTAAAAGGAACAAACATTTTAGACTGAGAGTACATTTTGAAACAAATATTTGATTGGATTCAAGAGAGCTCAAAATAAGGTTCCCTATCTACTACTTATGGAAGGTTTACATTCAAATTTATAGGTAAAGGTTCCCTCTCTACTACTTATGGAAGGTTTACATTCAAATTCGTTGGTGAAGTAATTTATTTGTTTTTTAAACAATATTGTCTAGATGCTTAGAATTTCTCAACCCTTTGTTGCAACATTTTAGTTTCTCTTGAATTTGTACCTTTTTTCCATGTAAAGGTTGATTTCTACAACCAATACATCGATTTTTCTGTGCATTCACAAATGTTGGGAATCTTGGATTGATAATTCATCCTTGAGACTATCATTTTTTTATTATTTACAGTGTTGAAGTTCCTTGTGGATTTACCTAATATCAACCAAGGTTGTTGGATGGTTGGGGTCTAGTTCCATTTCTTCATGAAAGTAGTGTAATGCTAAGAAATGGCATGCAAGGATCTCATTGAATGATAGAGGGAGGCATAGTGAAGAGTTGACATTATGAAGTGCTTGGAATGATATAGAGGATTCACTTAAATGTTGGAAATAGCTCCAAGGCAATTGATTGAAACTAGGATGAGATTAAGCATGTAAAATCATGTCGAAACTTATAAACTAGCAATTGTGCCAGAGGGTGTAAAGAAATGTCGATAGAAACAACAAACTTGGAATAAATATATAAGGATTTCACTTAAAGTTAAATTTAGTATGATATTTACATAAGTGGAAGAAAGGACTTTCTGATGCTAATATCCTTCCAATTGACTCGAGTAAAGTGAGTTGATGACATCATTGTCAAATTAGCTATAACTCATGTAAAGATAAGCTACTGTGTCATGGGTCTAGAAGTCCAATTAGAGATCAGAGCCTTGTCTCCTCTTCCAGGTTGTGTGGCTCTACCCAAAATTCTCTCATAGGGACGAAGTAAACCTAGTGGAATCCTACCAAACTATGCCTCTCAATTATACTTATGTGTTACTTGGTTCATCCATTACTTATGTTAACCCATAAACATGCATAGGTAACAAAATGGCACAAAGAAAGAACAACACAAGTACGAAGTCAACAACACCACAATGGGGTGCGTCCAAAATAGTATAATAAAAAGAATATTGTTTACAACATGTGGAGATGCCACAACCTGACAACTCTCCTAGAGAATTCCCTCAACGAAAACAACCTCAACTTTACAATACAAACAAAAGTATAGACCAAACCCTGTCGCAACCCACAAGTTCACCTCGTGTGGCACCTATCACAAGACTCACACTACGCAACTGGTATTAGTGTGTTTCATTACATACAAGTTATGCCTTTATCCTTCCATTCATCTTCCTCTTCTTCCCTTGCACTCCCAACAAAAGTGTGCACTTCTTGGGTAGGAATGCGAGTTGTGTTGTGTGGCTTCAAGCCTTGCAACGCACCTCCTATAAATACATGCGTTGAGGTGTGAAGGAGCATGGCCCTTGCCACATGCCTCTTCACACTAGGTCCAACTTGTCTCCTTTGCTTTGGTGCTTACGTGTGGGTCACATCCCACCTTTCGGGCTTCCAACTCGATGTGTGGGATTCCAAATCGAGGTGTCGGCTTCCAACTCGACATGTGGGCTCTGGGCGAATCTCAACCTTCGTCCCAAGCATTGTTCATGCTCCACATTACATGCTTCCCACCCGACTTTGATTGTTCATTATCCAACATCTCAACTCATAGCGTTAACCTAACGATGCGATGGGATTCTTTCCTGATCTACTCAACCCTTGTCGAGTGTGCTCTTGTGGGAATGGGTGCACCTTGGATTGACCAAGCAAGGGTGTCCACCCTTCTAAGGTCATGCTCAATCGAACGATGGTCTCTCCAATGGGTAATGTGCCTAGCTCGCACTATGACTCTAGTCATTTTTCCAATTAATGGGCTTCCACATGGGGGTGTGAGAGGCACCCGAGGTTTCCTTCACTCCAAGGGTGTGACATCCTTCCCCACTCCAAGTTTTTACCATCCTCGACAATATTTCTAAGAACATATGTTTCCATTGAATCCCTATGGGCATGTCACTGTTACTATCTATTGCTGCAACCAAGTCTTCCAAAGAAGTTTCCAATTCTATCCACTTGTCTCACCCCTCTAACCCACTGCTACTTCAACACTCCTATAATTTGTTTCCATGCCTCTATACATCGCTTGCCATAAAATCTCAAATTGGTTGGGTAGATAATCCAACCATTGTGTTTGAGCCTTCGGAAAATGTACATCACCATATCAAAACATTATTTTCCTTCTACACTTCGGTCATCTTGTGCAACTCTACCGAACCAAGGCAAGGTCATTGCCTCTGACCTGCTATTGTCAAACTTCCTTCTGTGATCCAATAATTTTCCAAAGCACCAATTCATGGCACCTATTCAACCTTTTACAACCTCTTAGATAAACTTACTAAGGCACCTATCATTAGGAACCACGACCTCACTACATGTGCCTAAGGCAGTGAGCCATCCGACTCTTCATCAACCTAGGTAGGGTGGCAAGTGGCTCTCAAGGGCATTTTCCCCAAGGTTCCTGATGATCTGTTCACTTACCTTGTGCCTACTGCTCAAGTCCATTTTTTATTCATGGTTTGTAAGCACTGCCAACTTCTCAAGTGGCACTTGGTAATCTGCACCATAGATCCACTTACAAGCCTCCGTGTACTCCCAAGTTGCCCACTCAAGACTCCACGATTCCTCATATTTGTCCCCGCTGCAATATCCATGTGTGACTAAGGGTTCCTCTAAACTCTTGGCTTTTGCTTGTCTCCTCTTGCCTTGTCGCTTCACTGATTTACTCAACCCTTGAAAAGGTGGTCAATTCTTTCCAACGATATCTCTGATGTGGTCCCTTTGAGACATTTTCTCATCTTTTCATTTGTCGCAATGTTGAAGTGTGCCCAAGGTGGCCTTTGCCTCCCTAGTCTATGCTTCAACCGATTCACTATTTTGCAAGTGAGGCTCTTGAACGAGTGAATTCATTCCCAAGTACATTAGGATTGCCTCCATCTCTATTGGTCTACAACCCACTTTCCTAAGTTATTCGAACGTCAATTGGGATTCAGGGATTCCGATGACTAGCATACAAAATTACATAATGTTTGCAATGTCATGTTCCAGGAAGTCTTACCTCCTATATTGTATTGACCCACCACTGTAGTTGGAAAAGGAACACCAGTCACCTTAGCTTTCCTTGTAGTTTCCATCGGTTCCTCTCCCAATTGAAGAACCACTAAGAGAGTGCCTAATTGCACTACTCTACTTCAAGGCCATGGTCACCTTCTTGTTCAAGTAAGCCCAACTCTTGAAATGCTCCATCTTTAGTACTACCACTGGTGTCACAGGTCACTCCTCTAGGAGTACGTTTATTACTGACCTTTGCTGCCTCTATTGGTGCAAGATTTGCCTTGTCTCCAACAATTTTTGTTTCATGAATAGAAGTGCCCAATTGTTCGGTGATCTTCAAACTGACTCTAACCAAAGCTCTAACATTGCCAACCTATTCTCCTAGTGAACTGCACAGTCTACTGCACCCAAGGTTCTCTTCCATGAACCCACCACTTCCAGTTGTTATGCGACGGTGCAAGGTTTGTTTGTCGGTGCCTCGGTTGTCTCAACCAACTGCATGGATGGCATCCTAGGCATGCACCCATCTTCCTTCTCGTCATCCTCGCTGAGCTCGAAGTCTTAGTTTCAGCCAAGAATACCAAATTGTCCTTGTAAGGCACTGGTATTGCTTTGGCTAGCCCGAGGAAGTCTTGGTCCAAGACAACCACATGGTCATATAATGGAGCCACTATCAAGTCTAGTCTGCCATACCAATCTCCAACATCCCATGGTGTTGTGTGAACCACACCTACTTCTAACTTCATCGCTTATTTAACCACCTTAAACGATGACTTAATACCCTCAAACTTACTATGAAGTGTTGTTGTAGTTATTTTACTCACGAAACCATGAGTGGTGTTGGTGTCAACCAATGGTGCAACCTTCAACCCACTGATTGTTGTGTTCACAAAACAAAACCCATATTGTTCTTGATCTCATGAACCATGGTCTTGGCCTTATGTAGACTTGCCCAAACTTGATGTTAAGGTTTTCAGCGCTTCCAATGCTTCCTTTTAAGGTTTTTGCGCTTGGGCTTGTTCCACGGATGCTGAATTCACTAGCATTGTTGGTTTCCCTTGGCCTATTTCCAATTGTGCTTCCAAATCTTCCTTCAATGGATAAGCAATTGCAAAGTGGTTCCCATGACAAAGAAAACAACTAGTCTTCTTACCTCCTGTCATTGATGGTTTCAATTATGATGTTGTCTTCTTATGGGCATATTTCATTATACTGAGCAACCCCAACCTAGGAACCTCCCAGGCCTTCACTTGGTCTGCCATCAATTGCAATTCTTGAACCCAAGCTTTCTTTCCCAAGCCGGTTTGTTACCACTTTATCACATGTCCTTGAAACAATTGTTGGATCTTGCAACCCCATTGTTCCAATCTCTTGATCATAGATTCCATCTTGGCTTCCCACAACTCTTCCTTTCCTTGCTATTCATGTCGCAACTCAATATGATTTTGACCCTCTTCGCACATCAAGGAGTTGTCAAGCCATGTGAAACCCCAACAATATCACCATGCTACTACACCTACACTCTATAAGAATTTTTTTCCTTTTAGGCTCTCTTCCAGGTGCACCTTTGTTGATGCTTGCTATCTCCCATACACACTTTTTCTCGAGTGCACCTCTACTAATGTACGTTGTGTCCTAGGTGCACCTTATCAATGCGCACTATTTCCCAGTCACACTTTTTATTGTGGGATTCTACATACGAATGCTGCCAGCGCCCAACATCAACTCTGATACGACCTGTCAAGGGCCTAGAATTTCAACCTGAGACCAGAGTCTTGTCTCCTCTTCTAGGTCATGGGACACTGTCGAGAATTTTCTCTAGGGGACGAAGTCAGCCTAGTGGAAGAATGCTAGAGTACGCCTCTTGACTATACTGATGTGTATATTAGTTCATCCATTACTTATGTTAACCCATAAAATTGCACGAGTAAACACAATGGTACAAAGAAAGAACACAAGTATGTAGTTGGAAAAACCACAATGGGGTGCATCCAAAACTGTATAATACAAAGAAACTTGTTTACAACATGTCGAGGATGCCACATCCCAACAACTCTTTGAGAGCGTTCCCTCAACAGAAACAAGCTCAAGTTTACAATCTAAACAAAAGTCCAGACCAAACCCTGTTGCAACCTGTAGGTCCGCATCCCACGGAACCTATCACAAGACTCGGACTAGGCAGCTGGTCTTCATGTATTTTGTCACAAACAAGTTGTGCCTTTAGCCTTCCATTAACATTCCTCTTCTTCCCTTTACACCTAAGACAAGTGTGCAATTCTTGAGTAGTAATGCAAGTCAATGTGTTTTATTCCTTCATGCCTTGCAATGCACCTCCTATATATATACATGTGTTGAGGTGTGAAGGGGTGTGTCCCTCGCCACAAATCCTCTTCACACCAGGGAAAACTTGTCTCCTTTTTTCTAGCACTCAAGTGTGGGTCATGTCCCACCTTTCGGGCTTCTAAATTAATGTGCAGGCTTCCAACTCAATGTGTGGGCTCCGATTGACTCTCAACCTTTGTCCCAAGAGTGAGTCGTGCTCCACATCGCGATATTCCTGCTCGAATCGTCCTGTTCGATACCCAACATTGCAATTCATGGCCTCAACCTACTATTGAGATTGACATCTTGATCGATGTACTTAACCTTCTCGTGTTGGGTGTGCTCTCATGGGCATGGGTGCACCTTTCCTTGTCCAAGCAAGTGCATCCACACTTTTGAGGTCATGCTCAACTGAATGATGGTCTCGCCGAAGTGTAATGCACCCAGCTCGCACTTTGCCTTTGGTCACATAATCAAATGATGGGATTCCACATGGGTGTGAGAGGAACCCGTGGTTTCCTTCACTCCAAGGGTGTGACTTACGGCCTTTAGAGGTAATTTTGTCTAGCATTCAACATAGTGTTTTGGAGTAAACACTATTGGCAGGGAATCAACACAATTAACATTAAGAACTTGCCAACAACAAGAAGAAAAAAAAAATTCTTTGTTAGAATGTGTTTTAACATTGTCAAGTGGCTTGATGTAATCTTGTACTTAGTGTCATAATGATGTTCATTATAACATCATTTGTGGGGCATTCATACATGTAACTTGGACTCACTAAACTTTTGTAATATTGTACATGTGCACATGTATATAGTTTGGGAGTTATTAGGTGGTGACTGTTTGTTAGGTAACATTGACCTACACTGATAGGTTATTCTTATCCACCATTGTTGGTTGTGCCTCAGGATCAATGGTCGAGCTTTCTCTTAGTTACTATAAATTGAGGTCATTAGTCTTGAATCAAGCAAGTGGAGGGTAGCTTGTGGTATTTATCTTTAGCCTAGACCCTACGGGTCTTTAGGCTAGATCATCCATATGTTGGAGAGTTGTATGGATCCCATTTGAACTCCATACATGTGTGTGCTAAGCAAATGTAATTGGGAGAATTTTTTTTTTGAAGGAGGATTTGCTTATGTGGATGTTTCCCCACCTTGGGTTTTTACCACAAAAATCTCTTCTCTCTTGTCTCTCTTGATTCTTAGATCTTACTGTTTTGTTTTGATGATTTCCATATGAGTTTAGACAGGTTAGATCTTTCCGTTATATTTTATTACATATGTTCCTAATCTTACACAGTATTAGAGCTTTTTTGATCTAGCACTCTTGATTGAAGTATTAGAGATGATATATTTTCAAAAACCTCATTAGTCTTATGAAACCACATAACTGTGCTAACTTCCTTGTGTTCGAATCTTCAAACATGTCTTCCAAATACGCAATGTGATGCTCCCTTACTTTTGTTTTCATACATACAAATTCATGAATCTGCCAACCAAAAACATATTCAATTAGCTATGAATACCAAACAAACAACAACCCCAATAGGGGAAAGTGAACACTATAAAAAAATCCAATACATAATTTACAACTTTAACTTTTGGATAAGTTTCAAGCGTTGTTTAACTCAGTGAATATGGGGTCCTACTCATGGGGCACCTACCCTTCTAGATTTGACTAGGATAGAGAGAATACTAAACTCACCTCCTCACCATACACAATGTCTTTTTTAACCATTCATTTTTATATTCATTACAAGGTCACTGCATTTTCTTTGTAAATGAACAATGGAAGGAAAATCAACATAGGTTCTCAACATTGGAAATTGATCTTTATGCATCATCAATTCAGAGACAAATTAGTACAATTTACAGCCCTTTGGAAAAGAGACTTGTTTTAGCCAATGCACTCAAAATAACCAGTTGCTTTGTCCATTAATTTCTCTCTGCATCAACTTCTTTATTGACACCTTCCTCATTTGAATCCTGAAGAAGCCACTTGTATCCATTTTCCCCATAGCTTTCATAGAATTGTGGTTCATATGATGCTTCTTCTTCACGGGACCGTGGCTCATTTGCGTGAACCTCTTCTTTTGGATTCTCTTTATACAAAGGTTCATCCTTGGAATCAAAGTAACCCTATTTCCTATGTGATTTATTTGCCACTGGAGAATTCTGCAAAGATAATTACACAAATGTTTAGAATTTCATAGGAAACAATTTCCACATATATAACAATTCCACCTGCAGCGCTCAAATTCAAGACTTACCATCTCTCCATCATCAGAATCTTCCAGACACAACAAGGAGGCGTTGGGCATTTTCTGCACCATCTTCTGCCTTATCGTTCATAGAATTTGACTCATCTTCTATAAAAATGTCAGGTTTCTAATTTCTCCATATGAGAAGTATGGTCCTTATGGTTCTTATCCTTTTTTATTTTCTTCTTTTCCTTCATTCTTTTTCTCAACTTGCCCGACCTTATCATCATCAACCTTGTATTTATTCTTACCTTTCCATAAATCCTACAATGAAAAAGAAACAAAAGTATTACTCAGTTTGTAAAAGAATTTAGGTCGACCTGTGGTACCTTTTCATCTGTTGGTACCTTATATTTTCATCTATTGACAAAAATATCTACAGACAGGAAAAATAAGTTGATATAACAAATTATAGAGACTATTTACAAGTTATATGATAGGTACTGTAGCCTTCAATGGCATTCAACTCTACATATTTTCATCTCTATGATATATCATCCATAACGAAGAGTCATATAGAATATGATTATGAGGATGTGATCCAAATCGACTTTGAGTTAAAAAATGAATATTTATCATCAGACAAGCCCCATATGAACTGATTTGTTCAAGCACTTTAGACTAAACTAGAGCTGTAATGATTTCTTGATAAATCTATGATTATTGTGGTTGTGTCAATCGGTTTTATTTGAGAAAGAATGTTAATGTTGATAGAAAATACACTCCGGGTTAAAAAATGCAGATTTATCATCAGACAGGCCCCATTACTAAATTCATGGTTTGAATATGAATTGATTTGTTCAAGCACTTTAGACTAGACTAGAGCTGTAATGATTTCTTGATAAACCTACGATTATTGTGGTTGTGAATCAATTTTATTTGAGAAAGAATGTTAAGGTGGATTGAAAATCATGTTATAATATATTAATATCTATGTACATAATATATTACATTCCTTGCAAAGACGGTGAAGGAGAATTCAAAATCTGTATCTCAATCTACTAATGAGATAGTGACAACAACTGCTACTGCTAAGGAAACCCATATTGTTAAGGAGACTCGTATCTATGTAAATATGACTCGTATTGTTAAGATGATGATGATGATAATTGATGCCTACATTCCCACTGAGAGGCCAAATCTCTTTTGCGAAATTCATGTAATTAGGTGTTTGGATGCCTTTTTCATGATTGCAACGATGATCACGACATTAACTATGATGATATATGATGATGACTATGGTGATAATGTCAATGTCTATGATGATGTCGATGGTGATAACACAAATGTTGAAAATAACGATGAGGATCATGACAATTACTAATTGTTAAGAGCCATCCCAGTTAGGCGAGGGAGAATGTCATTTATGAAATTCTTGTAAGGTAGTAGGATGACTTGTTCATCATCACAATGTTGATGACATGAAAGACTATCATGATGATACATGACGATGACAATGATGATGATGATGTTGATGTTTATGTACTGTATGATATTGACGACGATGATTAGGACGATGATGATGAAGATGGTGTCGATGTTAATGATGATAATGCATGTGATAGAACTATTTGATCTTTATTGATCCCAATTGCACCTAAAGCGCATCTGGGTGACCCTAATGGCATCCTGTTAAATATACAACATTAGGAGACATTATCCAAACCAATATTGTGTAGTCAAGACTGATCCTCCCGTGTAGAGGTGAGCACTTTGATTGCCTTCCGTGTAAAGGTTATTCCTCCCATATATAGGTAATTGATCAAAGTAATGATATTGTAAAGTCTTGTTGGACATGGCTCCGAACTTGTGTGTATGAAGTCATGATTATCATGTGAACCTTCTGTATAAAGGTATCCATGAAATGGACCTGCCGTATAGAGGTGGACCTTCCATATAAAGGTCGCACTTTACTTGTTAAAAGCATTTAATGTTGTGTGATATATTATTAACCATGATCACCAGATTGCTATTAAGTCTCCTTTAGAGATTGATCACCTCTAAAGTGAATTACTTTAGCATATGATCATTTAGTCTAGAATAATATAATATGATCGCAACATCCGATAATTCTTCTTAGTATAATGTAATGTGATGGATAATTAAAGTTAGCACATATTAACCATGCAGTAAGAGATAAAGAAATAAAGGATAAAGCATAGAGATCAAGAGAATTCAAAATTTCCCATGCAGACACTTCAACTAATTAAAGAGAACTCTAATTATTAAAGCTTCAGTTATAAAGCTTCAGTTAAGTATCAATGCTTCAATTAAAGCATCGGTTAAATATATGTCTCAGCTAACTAAAGAACCCACAATGGTCACTTCAAGTAAATCAATCAACATGATTTCAGTTAACCAAGTGTTAAATAAAAGGGACTAGTTAACTAAAGTATTTTCACTTTAGTTAAACTAAAAGATGAAACGTAAGTTAAAGAGAGTTAACTAAGTGACAACAAAGAAGATCTAGTTAACTAAGTGTTATTGCATGAGGATACTTATGTTAAACTAAAAGATGACATGTGAGTTGTGACACTTGCATGTCAACACTTATGTTAGCCACCTAACTAAGTGGGCAAGATTTTAGTTAAGAGGCGAGTCCATCCTAAGTGACAACTTAGTGAGTTGAAGCATTGCATGAGAAGTGGGGCGCACCACTCCATGAAAGATTAATACATCCAGTTTGAAGGCGAGTTTATCTTGAAGTTAGAAGTTAAAAATAGAAGAGAAGAATGTATAAATATGATATACAGGATTGTTGAATCCAGTGTGAAGCGAATTCTCTTCTCCATTGAAGACAAGGCGCTTCTCTTTGTGCAAGGTATTGTTCGTGCTTTTTATTGTTGTGTTGGGCACAAATCCGATTGATCTCTCTTCCTTATTGATTCTGTATATTCACCGAGAAGTTTCGTGATTTCTTATCTTTCGAAAGCAATCTGCGATGTTGTAAAAGAAAGCATTCTCTGCTATCCATTATAATATACTGAGAAGAATTTCTAGGGTTCTTGTTCTCATAATTTTAAGGATTTTCCCCAGGTTATATATTGTGTTATGGTTGTATGAATTTCATGGATTGAATTGTCTCATTGCTTCAAGTCTCTCATCTAAAAGAATTAAATATCAAAGCTCAACCAAATTTCAATATGGTATCAGAGATCAGGGCATGAAGGAGCTCGATTTTGCACGCCAGCTAGAGCCTACGTAGATCCTGAGAAGTTGTGCACAATATTTGAATACTATGGCATCAGTCTCTGTATGATCGGAAGACCATCTTGAAGGCACCTAAAACTTCAACACTTGGAAGTCTAGGATTCTCAATATCCTAGAGGAACATGACTTGGATGGATATGTATCCACTATGGTGGAGGAGCCTACATCTAATGCAAGGCACATCAAATTCAAGAAGAATCAAGTTAATGCTAAATGGATCATCTATGATTCGGTAAAAGATAACTTGATGACCGTGATCACACCGTTTAAGACCACGAAAGAATGTTATGATACATTAATATATATGAGAAGAAGGGCCCGAGTTAAAATAGGGCATTGAAGAATAAGCTTCAAAACTTAAAGATGGAGACGAATGAGACAGTGGCCTCCTTATTCTCCAATATCTCTTAGGTAAGAGATCAACTTGCTAGTATTGGAGTAGTAGTGGATGAAGATGATCTTCTCCAAATTGTTATTTATGGTGTCCCACCATCATGGGAGATGTTCTTGGCTGCGGTAAATGGCCTAGAGGTACAACCTAACTTCGAAAGGTTGTGGCATGACTGCCTCCAAGAGGAGGGGCGAATCCAAAGCAAGTCAGTGTGCATCAAAGAAGAAAATCTTGCCCTCACGGCAAGAATGAAGAAAGGAAAGAAACCCTTCTTCCAAAATAAGTTCTCTCATTCATAGAAGGAGTTCAACAAAGGCTTTAACAAGTCAAAATATAGATGCTTCAATTGCAACAAGAAAGGCCATTTCTCAAGAGATTGTAGAGCAAAGCGGAAAGGAAAGTTGCATGCTTCTATCACCATAGAAGATGAAATCACTCTATGGCGGGAGATAAGAAGGGAGTATTATATTGTCTCATCCCTTTCGGGATCCGTCATCACAAATGAAGACACATGGTTGATTGACAGTGGAGCATCCAAACATATGACTGGTTACAAGAGTACCATCATCGATCTAAAAGAGAAAGAATTCACATGCATGGTAGAGTTGGGGGACAACTCAACTTATTCAATCCAAGGAGTTGGATCCACCTCATTCCAACTAAGAACCGATGATATTATGCATGTGGAAGACATTATATATGTTCCAGTATTGAAGAAGAACCTCCTCTAAGTTTTGGTTCTTGAAGACAAAGTCTTCTGAGTTATCTTCATGGATAACAAAGCACTTTTATGGCCGAAGAACAAAACCATAGAATCTGTTGCTGTGACTGGAGTTCGAGAGGGAGGACTCTACAAGGTACCTGAGAAGTACATTCAAGCTATGATTCACCACACTATCAGTCCATGAAAGCTATGGCACCGAAGGCTTGGACACCTACACTACAAAGCGCTACAAGGACTTCAAAACATGGTAAAATGTATGCCCATATTTGATTTTGAGCATGATAGTGTATGTCGGGGTTGTGCACTTGGGAAGAATGTTGAGAAAATATTTGCTAGCAGTTCTACTAGATCTAAAGGTATTTTAGATTTAATACATTCTTATGTATGTGGTCCCATTTCATTCCCCTCCCTGAGTGGATTCTTATATTATGTACTGTTCATAGATGATTTTTCTAGGAAGTCATGGATTTATTTCATGAAGGCTAAAAGTGAAACTCTTAGAAAACTTAAAGAGTTTAAAGCCCTAGTTGAAAATCAGAAAGAAAATCACATTCGTGCATTAAGGTTTGATAATGGAGGTGAGTTTGATTCACATGCATTTAATGAGCTATTTAGTGATGCAGGAATATATAGATAGTTAAAAGTACCATACAACCCTCAGCAAAATGGAGTTTCCGAAAGAAAGAATACAACCATATGTGAGGCTTCAAAAGCCATGATGCATGATCAAGATATGTCTACCTCATTATGGGAAGAAGCCACCCGTACAACTGTGTACATATAGAATATAAGCCCACATGCCAGTCTAGATGAGAAGATACCAGAAGAAGTGTTTACCGGTGATAAGCCAGACATCTCACACTTGAGGATCTTCGGGAGTCTGATATACATTCATGTACCGAAAGGAAAGAGAACAAATATGGAGCCTTCTGGAAACCAGAAGATGCCTCATATTTTCTAGCTCCTGAAGAACCAGTAGAACTGGTTGAGAGGTCACCTGATGAACCCCTTGCTAAAATAAGATTTGCTTGATGCCGAGACGTCTTACAAAATGCAGAGAAACATGGAGCACCAACAGGCTCATCCAAAGAGCGCAAGAAACCTCACAGATATTCAGGGTATGTTGCACTGATGAGTCACATCATTGATTCAGAACCATTCGCATATGAAGAAGCTGCAAAGCAACAAGTTTGGAAATATGCAATGACAGAAGAGTGCAACTCTATGATGAAGAATGATGTTTGGGAGGTTGTTCCCAAACATGATGGAAAGTCCATTGTGACTTCCAGACGGATTTACAAAATAAAGCATGTTGCGGATGGTAGCATTGAGAAGTATAAATCGAGATTCGTTGCCAGAGGTTTCTCTCAGAAAGAAGGAATCGATTATGATGAGACCTTTGACCCTGTGGCAAGGTACACCACAATCTGAGCAATGATTGCACTTGCATCTGTTCTATGATGGATACTTCACTAGATGGATATGAAGACAACCTTTCTCAATGGTGAGGTTGAGGAAGAGGTTTATATTCAGCATCCCAAAGGATTTGTGGTGCATGGGAAGGAGTCCCATGTTTGCAAGCTAAAGAAATCTCTATATGGGATTAAGAAATCCCCCATGGCTTGGTACTCCAAAATTGATAGCTACCTTCAGAAACTGGGTTTCTGTAAGAGTGAAGCTGATCCAAATTTGTACTTCAAAGTAGTGAAGAACCAATCGTTGATATTGGTTATGTATGTTGATGATTTGTTTCTCACTGGAGAGAAACATCTGATTGCTTGGTGAAAGAGGGTGCTCACCTCAGAGTTCGAAATGAAAGACTTAGGTCTAATGCACTACTTTCTTGGCCTTGAGATATGGCAAAGAAAAGATGAAATTTTTATATCTCAAGGGAAGTTTAGTGTAGATATATTGCGTAGGTTTGGCATGATAGATTGCAAATCTATGACTACACCGATGGTTTCCAATTTGAGGAAACTTCATGAGTTAGGCTCTCGATCAGATCCAGTAGATCCCACTTTGTATATACAACTTATAGGCTCGCTAATGTACTTGATACATTCGAGGCCTGATATATGTTATGCTGTGAGCATTCTAAGTCAATTTATGTCTGATCTGAGACACAGACACTGGACAACTGCTAAGCATGTGCTTAGGTACCTTCGAGGTACAATTTCATATGGACTCAGATATGCCTCCAGTGGAGGAGTTATGTTACTTGGTTATACATACTGAGACTGGGGAGGAAGCATTGTGGACTGTAAGAGCACATACGACTACTATTATAGCCTAAGATCAGCTATGATATCTTGGTCCAACGGGAAGCAGGGCTCTGTATCCTAGAGCACTACCAAAGCAGAATACATAGCTGCTAGTGTTTCCTATCAAGAAGTAGTGTGGCTCAGAAAGCTACTTTCAGGGTTGTTCGGTGAAAATATTGAGCCTACAGTTATTAGGTGTGACAATCAGAGTTGCATCAAGCTTCCTGAAAAACCAGTGTTTCATGACAATTCAAAGCACATTGAAATGAAGTATCACTTCATCCGAGACATGGTCCAAAAAGGTACAATGAAACTTCAATATGTTGCTACTGATGAGCAGATTGAAGATGTGTTAACAAAGCCTCTGTTAGTGATGAAGTTCAGGTACTTCCGAGACAAGCTTGGTATGACAGAGAATGCCTCCCTCGCTGAGAGGGAGTGTTAAATATACAACATCAGGATACATTCTCCAAACCAATCTTGTGTAGTCAAGATTAATCCTCCCGTATAGAGGTAAGCACTTTGATTGCCTTCCATGTAAAGGTTATTCCTCCCGTATAGAGGTAATTGATCAAAGTAATGATGTTGTAAAGTCTTGTTGGACAAGGCTCCGAACTTGTGTGTATCAAGTCATGATTATCATGTGAACCTTCTGTATAAAGGTATCCATGAGATGGACCTCCCGTATAGAGGTGGAACTTTCGTATAAATGTCATGCTTTACTTGTTAAAAGCATTTAATGTTGTGTGATATATTATTAACCATGATCACTAGTTGATATTAAGTTTCCTTTAAAGATTGATCACCTCTAAAGTGAATTACTTTAGCATATGATCATTTGGTTTGGAATAATATAATATGATCACAACATCCGATAATTATTCTTATTATAATGTAATGTGATGGATAATTAAAGTTAGCACATATTGACCATGTAGTAAGAGATAAATAAATAAAATATAAAGCATAGAGATCAAGAGAATTCAAAATTGATCATGCAGACACTTCAACTAATTAAAGAGAACTCGAATTATTAAAGCTTCAGTTAAGTATCAATGCTTCAGTTAAAGCATCAATTAAAGATATGTCTCAGTTAACTAAAGAACTCACAGTGGTCACTTCAAGTAAATCAATCAACATGATTTCAGTTAACTAAGTGTTAAATAAAAGGGACTAGTTAACTAAAGTATTTTCACTTTAGTTAAACTAAAATACGACACTTCAGTTAAAGAGAGTTAACTAAGTGACAACAAAGAAGATATAGTTAACTAAGTGTTATTGCGTGATGACACTTATGTTAAACTAAAATTTGACACGTGAGTTGTGACACTTGCATGTCGACACTTAAGTTAGCCACCTAACTAAGTGGGCAAGCTTTTAGTTAAGAGGCGAGTTCATCCCTGCAAGATTAATACATCCAGTTTGAGGGCGAGTTTATCCTGAAGTTAGAAGTTAAAAATAGAAGAGAAGAATGTATCAATATGATATACATGATTGTTGATTCTAGTGTGAAGCGAATTCTCTTCTCCGTTGAAGGCAAGGCGCTTCTCTTTGTGCAAGGTATTGTTCATACTTGTTATTGTTCTGTTGGGCACACATCCAATTGATCTCTCTTCTCTATTGCTTCCGTATATTCACCAAGAATTTTGTTGATCTCTTATCTTCCGAAAGCAATCTGCTTTGTTGTAAAAGAAAGCATTCTCTGCTATCCATTATATTATACTGAGAAGAATTGTTGGGGTTTTTGTTCTCATAATTTTGAGGATTTTCCCCTGGGTATATCTTGTGTTATGGTTGTATGAATTTCATGGATTGAATTGTCTCATTGCTTCAAGTCTCTACATCTAAAAGAATTAAAGATCAAATCTCAACCAAATTTCAACACATATGAGTGTCTCTAACAACATTTGAGTGACTGTAATGGCATCTAAGTGGCCCTAACAACATGGTGATGGCGATGATGATCCATTATGACAATTATGATGGCATTGATAATGATTTGATTATAATATGATAACGATGAGTGTATGATCCTAATGGTGCATGAATGACCATAACGAAACCTAAATGACCTATTTGGATGACATAATGGTGTCTAAGTGACCCTAATGACCTAAATGAGGATGAGTACAATTTATAATTAAGACCCATCCCAGTCAAAGGCCAAAGCACTCCTTTACGAAATTTATGTAAATTAGTAGGATGCCTTTTTCATCATCACAATGATTATGACGACGACAATGATGATAATGTTGATGTCTATGATGTTGACGATGATGGAAAGACAATGACGATGAATACAATGTCGATGAAAATGATGATGATGCTTGTTATAACACTATTTGAACTTGAGTGATCCTAACGGCACATAAACGACCCTAATTGTGTTTGAGTGACCCTAATTTACCCTTAATGACCCTAATGGAATTCGAGTGTCCCTAACAAACATCATAGTGACGCTAACAACATCTGAGTAACACTAACGACATTACGATGACGACGATGCTATTGCATGATGACAATGAATATGGCATTGATGATGACGTGGTTATAAGATGAATATAGTGATTACAATGAGCACACATATTGTGATGATGATGATGATGACAAATACTAATTAAGTTGAGCCATTCATAGTGCTTAGAATGTGCTAATGGTGCTTGCATTCCTACTCAAAGGTAAAATATCATTTACCAAATTCATGTAATTAGGTAGTTGGATCGCTTTTTCATCATCACAATGATGATGATGATGACAACGACTATGATGATATGTGACAATGGAAATGACAATGACGACAAGGATAATGTCGATGCATATGATGATGACAATGAAGATAACAATGATGATGGTGATGACGATGTTGATGACGATTACTAATTAATACCCATCCTAGTTAGAGGCAAATGCTCTGTTATGAAATTCATGTAAGGTAGTGGGAAGCATTTTTCATCATCACAACGATGATGTTGATGATGATAATGTTGATGTCTATGGCATTGACGATGATGATAAGTGCGGTGATCATGACGACAATGATGTTGCTGACAATTATAATGATGAGGATGATGCATGTTATGGGACAATTTGACCTTAAGTGATCCTAATGGAACCTAAATGACCCCGATGGTGTATGAGTGACCCTAATGACACCTAAATTACCTACTTGGATGACCTAATGGTGTCTAAGTGACCCTAATGACCTAAATGTAAATCAAGAGTACAATTTCTAATTAAGATCCAGCTTAATAAAAGGCCAAAGAATTCCTTTACAAAATTCACCTTCCTTTACAAAATTCATGTAAGGTAGTAGGATGCCTTTTTCATCATCACAATGATGATAATGATGACGATATTGTCGATGCCTGTAATGTTGACGATGATGATAAGGATGACAATAAATTCGACGATGTCAATGACAATGGCGATAATGAGGATAATACATGTTATAGCACTATTAATTCACCATGAATGATCCTAATGGAACCTACATGACCCCATTGGCCTATGAGTTCACCTAATGGCACCTAAATGGCCCTAATGGAATCTGAATGTCCCTAATGGCATCTGAGTGACCCTAATAGCATATGAGTGACCCTAATAACATGACGATGATTATGTTGATGCATGATGACAATGACGATGACATTAATGGTGATTTAATTATAAGATGATAACGATTACAATGAGCATGACGACGACGATGATGATGATGATGACAATTAGTAACTAAGACCCACCCATAGTGTTCAAAATGTGTTATGGTTCTTGCATTCTCACTTAGCGGTGAAAACTTATGACAACGATTTCAATGTCTATGATTATGACAACAATGATGATGATGGTGATGGGGATGACTACAATTTCTAATTAAGACCCATCCCAGATAAAGGCCAAAGCTCCTTTACGAAATTCATGTGAGGTAGTAGGATGTCCTTTTCATCATCAAGAAGATGATGACAATGATTACGATGATATATGGCGATGACAATGATGATAATGTTGATGTATATGACATCGACGATGATGGTAAGGACGATGAACTGCTATGTTGATGACAATGATGATGATAAGGATGATGCGTGTCACAACACTATTTGACCCTAAGTTATCCTAATGGCATCTAAATGACCCCAATGGCATATGAGTCATCCTAGTGGCACCTAAATGACCCCAATGGAATCTAAATGACCCCAATGGAATATGAGTCATCCTAGTGGCACCTAAATGACCCCAATGGCATCTAAATGACCCCAATGGCATATGAGTCATCCTAGTGGCACCTAAATGACCCTAATGGAATTCAAGTGTTCCTAATGACATCTTAGTAACCATATCGACATTACGATGATGATGATGATACTACTGTTGGAAATGAAGATGTCATCGACGATGATTTGATCATAAGATGATAATGAATACAATGAGCACAACAATGATGACAATTACTAATTAAGACTCATTTATAGTGCTGAAAACGCGCTAATGGTGCTTGCATTCCCACTTCGAGGCCAAATCCTATGATACTATGACAATAGTTTTGATGTCTATGAGGATTCCAATGATGATAATGATGATCATGATGATGACAATGAGGATGGGTACAATTTCTAATTAACACCCATCCTAGTCAAAGGACAAATATCCTTTATGAAATTCATGTAAGGTAGTAGGATTCCTTTTTCATCATCACAATGATGATGATAATGACAATAACAACCACTATGATGCTATATGATGAGGATGATGATGATAATGTTGATGTTTGTTATGTTGACGATGATGGTAAGGATGATGATAATGACTACGATTACAATGACAATGATGATGAGGAGGAGGATGCATGTCATAGCACTATTTGACCCTAAGTGATCCTAATGGAACCTAAATGACCCTAATAGAATTTGAGTGACCCTAGTGGCACCTAAATGACCCTAATGGAATTCGAGTGTCCTTGACAACATTTGAGTGACCCTAACGACATCTGAGCAACCTTAACGACATTGTGATGATGACGATGATGGATGATGACAATGATGATGGTATTGATGATGATTTGATTATAAGATGATAGCGATTAGAATGGGAAAAACAATGATGAAAATTACTAATTAAGACCCACCCGTAGTGCTCAAAACATGCTAATCATGCTTGCATTCCCACTCAAAGATAAAAGTTGATTTACTAAATTCATCTAATTAGGTAGTTGGATTCCTTTTTCATCATCACAATGATGACCTTTACGATGTTGCTGAAATGACTATGATGATATGTGATGATGACAATGATTATGACAATTACGATAATGTCGATGTTTATGACAATGACGATGATTATAACGGTGATGATGGTTATGACAATGGTGATGTCAAATTACTAATTAAGACCTATCCCAGTCAAAGGCTAGAGATCCTTTACAAATTTCAAGTAAGGTAGTAGTATGCATTTTTTCATCATCACATTGATGATGATTATGACAATGATGATAATAATGGATATTATGATATATGATGATGAAAATGATAACGACGATGATGATAATGTTGAAATCTATGATGTTGATGATGATGATGATGATAATCACATTGATGACGATGACAATTATGATTATGAGCATGATGCATGTTATAACACTATTTGACCATGAGTGATCCTAATGGAACCTAAATGACCGTAATGGAATCTTAGTGACCCTAATTGCACCTAAATGACCCTAATGGAATTCGAGTGCTCTTAATAACATCTTAGTGAACCTAACAATATTATGATGGTGATGATGATGCATGTTGATAATGTTAGGATATTCCTATACTCCATCCTAGTCCTACCAGCCTTTCAGCTATTTTCATTATTAGTCTTGCATTCATTTCTGCATGTAGCATGCATTCTACATGCATTGCATGCATCCGCATGCTGCCCAATCATCAGGTTGACACCTCCAGCACCTAGTCCCTAGTATTCCAGTAGTCGAGAGCTTATTTCCACTCAAATTGAGCCCTCCTAGCCAGTGATGTGCCCACTTCTCACCCACCACTTGAGAAGGGCGCCTTTTCTCACCTACCACTCCTGTTGTACTTCAGTTAGTTGAGTTATCATCAGTTCTTTCCTTGATTTAAGGCTAGGTTGACTCTCAACTGACTGTATCACTCCGATGCACCTCCGATGAGACTTTACTGCCCATTCTGACTCCAGATAGCTCCTCATGCGCCCTCCAATGAGCCTCCTTCATTCAGTTAGTGCCTCCATGTGCCAGTCACACCTACCACATTCAGTTAGACTCAGTTTGGCTGATGGTTGACAGTTACTTGTGCATTGATGACTCCACCGATGATGAGATAGACTTCTAGTTGTGCTTGATGACTCTCCACTGATTTTGGATCTATCCATGCAGGCTAATTTGAATCACACCTAGTGTATTCGAATCCTGAGCATTGTATATTTATTGTTTTACTATTCAGATTAATGTAACATGCGTAATTATTCCGCCTCTATCTGAGTTCCATTGGATCTATGTTTTGCTGCACTATTCTTCTTCTATTTTCCTAAATTCTTTCATTGTGAGGTTTACATCATCTCTTTGGATCCACTGTGAGGATTTCTACAGATAATGAAGATGGAATTGTTGATGATTTTATTATAAGAAGATAACGATTGCAATGAGCATGGCGATGATCACAATTACTAAATAAGATCCATCTATAATTCTAAAAACACTCTAATGGTGCTTGTGTTCCCACTAAGATGCCAAATCCTATGACGATGATTTTGATGTCTATGACGATGACAATGATGATAACAACAATGATGATGATGACGAGTACAATTTCTAATTCGGACCCATCGTAATCAAAGGCCAAAGATCCTTTACGAAATTCATGCAAGGTAGTAGGATGCCTTTTTCATCATCACAATGATGATTATGATGATGACAATGACTATGATGATATATGTGGATGACAATGTTCAACCAAAAAAAGAAAAAAACTTCTTTGCGCGAGAGGATAGAAAGAGACATAAAACCAAAAATCCACTTCAAAAGGTTTTATAGGTAAATCACCCCTTTTGAATTCACACTTTGCTAGGTATTTACTTGAAGAATTTGTTGAATTCATCCTTGGTTAGGTAGTTGCTTGAATAATTTCCCTTGAGCAAGAGGGTTTATAAAACAAACACATAGAGGGTTGAAGAATTTACTTTGAGGAAGAGGGTTTAGCATTCAAAAACAAAGAGAAATGGGGAATTTGCATCCAGTAGTAAATTATAAATATTGAATAGGAACAAACCCTAGGGTTTTGGCAAGTCAGGGGTACAACAAAACCATCAATATTTTGGCAATGGAAAGCAGAAAAGAAGGTACCAATAGATGAAAAAAGGCTTGCAAATACAAATGCTTCTCAATGTAGTGTCCAAAAAGGAATGAAAGTGTTGGTTTCCAGTTTTGTAAGTATCTTCAATATGTGAATTCATATTTTCAAGATTTCATTGTAAAAAAAACAATCTAAGATATATAATTTGTCAATGTGTCTTATTCTAACAGGAATGGATATATGGATGGCATCCAAACAATATTGAAAAAGAAATGACGCAACAAAATAAATGGACAAAATTTGCCATATGGATGGAGAATGAGGTATGATGTCGATGAGTTTGTATTTAATGTATTTGATTTGTTATCTTGCCTTAATGTGGGGCCTCCACCGAATTCCAATGTTGATTCAACTTCCCAACTACAAGACACTTTGAACAATCATGAACTTAATAATAAATCCATCATGTTACCCCCTAAATATCATAATGAAGATATTGAATCACCCAAATTAAATAGATGACGAAGATGTTATGAGAAAATTATTGGGTGAACAAAATACCCACATGAGACCATTTGCATAATTTTTATCGGTAGGACATAAGAATTATAAATGAAATTTTTAGTGCTAAGGAAAGTGGGTATACCACATAACCATAAGAGGAAAGATGAACATGTTCATGATACTCGACCGTTGGATGCAGAAATCTGAGTGGTACCTTTAGATGCATATGACAATGATGAAATTCCTCACAAGAATGAGTTATGGGAGAACCATAATCCATTGTTTGCTAAGAGATTAGGTTGATTAACCTCAACTACACCTCACTATTAATGAATTATAAAACTAATGTATACTTCATCAGTAGTTTATGATCATTCTTGTGTTACACTAGGGTGTTTTCCTTTCCTACTTTGGGTCATATCCTAACTATTTGGACATACCTTACATACTCATGTTGATTTCACTACCCAAGAAACCTTTATGCCTACATGCACTTTTGATTTAACTAGTAGTTGGCTATATATGGGAATATCCCCTGACACTTGATTTTATGACATATTTTCTTTTGACATACTAAATGGGAGACATGAACATATATGGGATTAGCCACCAATTTCTAGGTTGGTTATTTCATGGTATATTTCACTTGGATTGCATACACACACCTAGGAACGATCCCCCAATTCATTATCACATGACTTATTATACCCAACTGTGGCTCATACTTCATATATCATACTTGCTATATGCAATATTGGTGATGTCTGCCCTCTTTCATGACATACTACATTGGTGAAGCATCGATACATTTCATAGGATTTGACCAATTTTATAATTACACACAGTTATTGATAGTGTTGAAATTGGCAGACTTTCGACTGACATATACATGACCACATTCCTATGATGGTCATCATTGATGGATGACTTTTTATATATGACTTAAAGACAAAATCTCATGCACTCTTCAAGCACATACAATCACAACCTAGATGTTCCAATAGTTGAGGCTCATCTTTATTAAGTGGTATACTGCAAATATGATCAACCTGGCTAACTTGCATACCACTAGTAGAATAAGAAGGGAACTAAACCCTTGAGGTAAGATATATTATCTCATATAAGCAATCTCATAGACAATTAAAGTAGCTTCAAGGTACACATATTCACTCTAAGGTAGGTAAGGCGACTTATATGGAACATGGACATGCATCTACAAAGAGGTCGATCTACTAATCTAATAATAGGTGGAATAAACAATACAAGAGGGTCCTATCTCTAAGATGTCATGATAGCTAGTGAAAGAAATGGTTCTTTAATAAGAGGTGGTGGTAGTGCACTAGGTTGGTAGCTCACGTTTCTCTTTATATAGGTGTTATTATGTTTACCTTAGAGTGCAAGGCCTCCTTATCATACAACCAAGAAAATTAGCTTTATCCTTGGACAAGGTATTATTGTGCCCTTGAGTTGGATTTATTTGGATAAATTAGGCCTCCTTAAAATTTCTCTTTAGCTTCTTACTTGGTTTGACATTGAACAAATAGCTTATGAAAGACATGATAGTCTAAAAGGTCATGGCCTAAAGCATATGATGTGAGTATAATTTATTCCTATCAAAATTGAAACAATGAAAATAATAGGGATATGATTGAGAATATGGATCTTAAGTAACCTAGGCTAGATCCTTCTAGGTAACTAGTGACTAAAAAAGAGGTGAAACCTAATTTCCCTTAAAAAAAGCTATATGTATAACTTAAATGTTCTTTTGAGGTAATGCAAATAAGTCAATAATTATATAAGGACCTTACTCAGTAACACCATCATCTAAGGCATTCCTATATCTATAGTTTTCCCTACAGTGATGTACTTGATGAAATATTTATGTAGGCTCATTCAACTAGATAAGAGGATTGAACTTTTTATGATGGATGTCAACTTTATAAGTGGTGGGTAAACTCTTTCTATATTCCACTTATTAGTCACTATACAACAATCATAAGAGAATCTTCTTTAGTTCTGTAGCTTGGGATATATACATATATAAGGTAGTGGGGTATTCTTCCTCGAAGATATGTGTTTAACTAGGTTGGGAATCACATATTAAGCTTGGTTGGGAGTTATCCCTTATCAAGTGCTACTGGGATGGGATGGGGAGAGATAAGTTCTTTAGAGGGGGTAGGTGTGGGAGTAAGTGGACATGGAAAGGGAGCCAGACAATGGTATCTTAACCTAGTTGATAAACTTGTCCCTTCAGGCATTCATCCTAAGAAATGGAGGTTTGATTTTATATAATGCATGGATCTTGGGATGCAAGTTTTATTGTTTTTAATATAGAAAGAAGGAGGTAAGAATTTCATGCATCTTTGTGCTTTCCAAAAATGAAAAAAATCCAAGGTTATATATGACTTACATATAGGATTTGGTGGCATCAAGAAGGAAATTTCTTTCCTCGGATGTAGATGTAAGTGGTTTCTTTCTTTAACGCAAAACACAGATATAAATTGGTAAACCCTTTTGCTCTTAATTGTTTTTTTTAGTGGCTATTAGGTGGACCATTTTTGGCTCAAAATTGAGACTGGGGTTCTTGCACATGGACAAACAAAAGGACACAGTTTTAGTCTAGTGTGTTGGCATTTCCATTCCCCTTAAGGGGGAAGGTCTCAACCAAAGCACAACCAAGACCAACATAAGATAGGGAGTGGTTAACTATATGGAAACCATTTATCTCACAATAACATCCATCATAACACCATTCATCCAAGAATATCACAACATTACTTATTCAAATATGGTATTCATACAAGGTAAACATAAATAATCACATCCAACACAGACATGACACATAAAATTTGAGGAGTCAAAAAATACTCTTCATTATAAATATCTCTGATTACAGTTGATAATTCTTAATTACAGTAGATCAAATAATGGATTTGAGGCCTTACAGTCACTACGAGATTACCTATCACGACATATGCATCCAAACAAACAAAACCCAAAACCTATATACATGTCTTCTACTGTGGGTCTGGTTGTTTCTGTCCTCGGTTGGCTCTAATATTTTGATGCTCTCATGCTCTGATATTCTAATGCTCAGATGCTATGATCTTTCGACACTCCAATGATCTCATCTATCTCTCCCTTTTTCGCTTACCCTCTGCTTCCTTTTATACTCGTGGAGCAGGTCCAAAACTTGCTCAAAACTTGTTGCGGTCGTTACCTCTTTTCCACAACTTTCGATTTCTTTTCGCGCTTTCTTCTTTAGTATTCTCTTCGTATTCCTTTTTCGGTCTTCTTAAAAAATTAAGGAGCCTAAAGGGCCCCGAACACAAAAGTTGACTCTCCCTTGATTCAACTTTGTTGCGTTATTGATCCTTATGCATCTTCTACTGTTGTTCCTCAAATGAATTGGAGCCAACTTTGGTACTAGACAACATTGGTGTATCGCTTCTTGTACTGAACAACATCAGTATTTAGCCTTTATATCATGCACATTGAAGAGAATTACCATATGATGCATCCAGGAAAAATGCCTACAAAAAAGACATCATGCCGCTTGGTTGTGGCATTATGTGACAAATATAAAATAATTAAATACAAATAATAATTAGTATTAGGTAAGGTTCGTGTCTTCTCGTACATGGCTACCCACACCATATATAATGGCGGCCATCAATTGTAATATTTATCATCTATCAATATAATATTACTATTTTTATCTCAAATATGGAAGTAGGATTCACTTCTTAACTCAGCAACTGGATACAGTCACTCCATTTGGTATCATAGCCGAATCGGCTCCTAGGCTCCTGCACACTCACTATCGGCTCGGCTTCACCATTCCGCATACCCCTCCTTCCTCATTATATGCACATGTTACAACGTAATCTTCCACCTTGTGAGCATCAGCATTCTTTGGCCTGTAGGATCCATTTCACTGACTCAGATCCACTTTATATCCTTCAGACATACTATTTCCTCATTTTTCCTCTGACCCGCTTGTTACATCATTATAGCAAGCGTACCCGCGAGTTGCATCACTATAGCCCACAGGTATCAAGTAAAATGGTAAAAATCACTAGTTTATTACTTTTTACTCCCAAAAAGCGGTCATTGGGTGACCTTTGGCTCTCCATTTGCCCAAGTAACGTCTCGATGTGTCCTTTCACTTACCTTTGAGAGGACTATATATTGAGCACATATGGCTTATGGACGAGAGGATAAAGAAGAGCAAGAGAACTCTAGTGGATTTTTTCCCTATCTTGAGTCTACACTCATTGATCCTTGTAGTTGTGAACCCTTTATGTTCACCTTGCAAACTCCTATCTAGTTTGAGTTTGCCATTCATGGAGGATTGAAGTGGTGGAGGCACAAGTGGATTGATCTAGATCTTGGTTCAGATTGGTTGCCGGCAAGAGGTCGTATCACTTTGTACTTCTTCTTGTTTATTAATAGAAATACTCATATTCTTGTCCATTAATGTTGTAAATGTTGTTTATCTTACATTGGGTTGCATTTACTTGTTATATCATGGGTCGTTGCTATTGATGATGTTAATTCCATTTATATGTTATATGTACTTGTTGTATATTGTCTATCAAGACTAATTTGCAGATTCAAGTGCACGGATCAAAAAAGCTCCAATAGGGATCTACATCAAACGTTTGGATCGAGGTTGGTTATCTTCTTCGTTATCTTAGCATTGTCATTTATATAGCATAGTTCTGAGAATTGAGTTGATTTCTGGTAGTCATCTGTATGTTGTGGTATACCCCAAGCCATAGTGAGTTTTCTCCAACACAGCAACCTCTTCCCCCATCTCCCTCACTCGATTTATGTTCCCTCCTTTGCAGTCGCGACCCCCGCAGCTCCACTTCCCTCCGCTCACCATCTCCCTCCCCTCCCGCGCGCCTTCTCCCTCCATTTCCCACCACCGTCTGTTTCCTCCTTCCCGCCTCCTTTCTTCTGCTCCATCGCATCCACTCTCCGTCTCCCTCGCTCTCGCCCTTCTGCGTTGTCTCCCTCCGCCACCTATTCTCGAACCCTCCTCTTCCCTTCCCGCTCGCGTGCCTCTCCAAAACCCTCCTCCTCTTCCACCGCACTCCCTCCCTTTTCCCTCCTCCTTCCACCTGCGCTCCACCCACACTCCTCCACTCTCCTCCACAACACCTCGGCCCTCCTCTCTGGCCACTCCCTCCCACATCAACCTCCGCCCAGCATCCTCCACGCTACCTCCTCCACACTGACCCTCTTCCGGCCTCCCTCCGCCATCCCTCTTCCAATCATCACACCCATGTCAGCCCTACACACAACACACACAAAAATTTAATAAAATATTTTTATTAACAATTAAAAAAAACAATACTATTATTATAATAATAATATATATTATTATTATTATTATTATTATTAATTTCATTAAATATAATTATTATTATTATATTTAGCCTTCACAAACAAGATTCCGGCGTGCAAGAGATCAATGGCAGAAACAAAGGATCGATTAGAAAAAATAGAAAAAGACCAAATTCGGGATTTAAAAATCCTTGACAATTTAAGCTCTAGAATCGACAAACTTGACCTAGAGTTTCGAGAAGAAAAAGAAGAATTCTTGCACAAAGTGCAATATGAAGTTGCTAGAGCAGTCTCATGGGAAATGAGGAAGGTATGAGAGGAAATGAAAGCATACTTCGATGCAGGACTAGAAAATATCAAGCAATTTTTTAAGGATAGAGATGACGCTAGAAATGGGGAGTCGCCAAAGGGAGACCACTCATGTCGCGATAAAATCAATACCAATGATCATCAATCAAATTCCCCCAAAGTGGAGAGCCCAAAAGACCATAAAGACTACAATCATCATAAACCATATTGGGCCACAATGCAATCAATGGGAGGATACTCATTGAAACCTAAATTGGAGTTACCCAAGTTCGATGGAGAATCAAAATAGAGTGTGGCATGGATCAACAAGGTGGAAGAATTCTTCAATATCCATAAAATCTTATCAGATGATGAGAAAATTAAGTATGCCTCCATGCAGCTCGAAGGTCGGGCATACAATTGGTACATGTGGTGGAAGAAAATGACAACGGTATGTGCCTATAGTTGGGACACATTAAAAAATGATTTCTTTAAAAGATTCGAAGATGTGACAGAGAAAGAATTTTTCGCCAAACTAACTAGGCTACAACAAGAAAGCGACGTGGAAGAATACACCTACACATGGGAAGCATTAGCGACGCGCTTACCAGAATTAACAGAGGGTCAGCGACTCCAGACATATATCTCTGGTCTTAAACCATACATAAGAGACAAATTAGAATTACATAACGTGTCCAATTTGGATAAGGCTAGGCGCAAAGCAAAACTTATTGAGGAAAAATTCAAACAATCAAGACAAGGGAACCCTAACAAAGGATATTTGCGACAGCAAGAGACTCAGTGCAGGTATTGTGAAGATACGTGGTCACCCTGTCATCAGTGTAACATATATCAGTTGTATGTCTATGAAGTTAAAAAAACTCAAAAACATCAAGCAGTCGCATCGACAGTGATAGAAAAAACAAGAAGAATACTTGTCGTCGATGTGGAGAATATTGGTTTCCAGGCCATAAATGCAAAACCAATCACACAGTACATTGAAAAATCATTAATGGGAAGCAAGTACAGGTATCAAGAGATGCAGATACAGTTGATTCGGATACAGACACAAGCTCATCTGAAGCATCAGTTGCGATGGTTACATGTACTCAACAAGTCTGTAAGGAAGAAAATGTAGAGACACCAGAGAAAGATTACACCCAACAGAATGAAAGCCAAGTGCTCGCAGAAAAATGTATTCCACCTCAGTTGAGAAATCGTGACATCCTTAAAACGGAACAACTCATATTCCGAGTACTAGAATCAAGGAATTTGGGACCAAAAAGACTACAACTTAATGGGAAAATTAAAGATAGGGATATCACAATTTTGGTCGATTCTAGGAGTACCCATAATTTGTTCGATATCAACAAGGCAAAGGAACTTAATCTTTTTGTGTTTCTCGCAAAAGGGATTAAAGCCTCAACCATCATGGATCAACACATAGAAGAAGTAGGAAAATGTCAGAAGGTGTCATTACGCATACAAAACTTACACCTACAACTCAATTGTATTGCTTTACCACTCAAGGAAGTAGACATGGTATTAGGCGTTGAATGGTTAGCATCACTAGGGACATACTCTGCCAATCTACAAAAACAGTACATGAGTTTTAAATGGAATGGAAGTAAGTATCGATTGTATGGTCCAGGGAATTCACCACCCAAGCAGAAGAGTCGCAGACATAAGAAGGACCCAGGCCATCATCAAGATAGAGAGACCAGTCCAGATCACTTAGTTCAAATCAAGCATCAACACAAATCAAGAGTAAAAGACAATGTTCGCAAATACAGCTTTGAGGACAAAGCTCCCCTTAAAGGGGGTGGCGATGTAACGAATATAAAATAATTAAATACAAATAATAATTAGTATTAGGTAAGGGTCTGTCTTCTCATACATGGCTGCCCACACCATATATAATGGCGGCCATCAATTGTAATATTTATCATCTGTTAATATAATATTATTCTTTTTATCTCAAATATGGAAGTAGGATTCACTTCTTAACTCAGCAACCGGATACGGTCACTCCACATTATAGGAAACAAACTTGGAAAATAATATTTCGTCTTCAAAATCTTCATTCTCGAGGACTCCATTATAGATGGAAAACAACTGTCTGTCTTTTCAACAAAAGAAAAAACTTTTTTAGATGATATTCTAAGCATAAAGGAGGCTAAGAAAAAAGGATGAAGCATTGGCATTGATACCAGCAAGGTTAGCGGGTGCATCTTGGCTTGCGAGGCATTACTCTCTCACACCCCAATAAAACTCCACAGTGGCAGAACGGGGCCTGAGAGAGTGTGATGTGGTAGGAAAATCAGGGGCAACTCTTGTTCAAATAACATCATCTAACGTGAGCCTTGAAATCCCTGTTGGGTTTTATGAATTAAAATGTTCATTTAATGCGAAGTGAGGTTGGGAATGATCAATGGGGTGCTCTGTATGGAGGCGACTGAACAAGGACTGGCGAGAGTTAATATCCCATACAACAATAAGGGGATGCCCACAGGGGTTGGCAGAGCTATTTGCATGGCTACATCAAGGTGATACATCGTAAAATTACTTGTGGTTAGCAAGGGATGTTATGTATCCATATATAGGTGTGGAATGATGGTGGGGTGGCATTTTTCATTGTGAAGATTGGACGGGAAATGATGTGTTAGGGATCTAGCGATGGGGTTGGGATCTCCATGATATAAATCACATAAGTCAAGGATAATTGTTTGGGAATCATACATGTGAGAGCAGGGTAATGATGAACGACGAGTCACATGGGTGGGACAACTAGTGGGTCGGGGTTGTTGTGATGCTGAAATGGCAAAACTTTCAATGATGACACACTGAACGACCTAGAGTGGCTGCAAATTATCACAAGTGATCAATTGTTGAGGGATAAGTCACTTGTACTATAGTAGCATGGCATCGAAAACAATTTATTGGAATCGTGAGTCCCTCCACAACCACAATAGTGAGGACTAGCTAACAAGCAAACTAAATTGTGGAAAACAACTAAAGACTGAACATAAAAATCACTGGACTAAAAAATAAATCCTAACTCCTAACTAAATCACTCATAAGGGTAGGAGTGGCTTCTTTCAGAAATATGGAGCAGAGATGTATGGCTTCAGGCATGCGCCATTCACCCATCCTGGATGCAAGATACCTTCAAGCTGCACAAGATTCACAACACCCGAATCTTTGATTTTTGCAATAATGAATGGTCCCAACCAATGCATCTGTAAATTTCTTGGATGCTTCATAAACTTCTTGTCATACAATAGTATTTTGTCACATTTTCCAAATTGTTTATGCTTGATACAACAATCATGCCATGCCTTATATCCCCCTTTTTCCATTGTCACATGATATTTGGCCATAAAACGAGATACTTCGAGCTGCAGTAGTTTTGCAATTCATTCTGCAAATTATTATTATTCTATCATATGTGTTGCATGTGCAATGTAAAGACTCGAGACTACAAATTTTGTGGGAGCTATTGCTTCTCCGTCATAGGCCAATTAGAAGAGAGTCTGCTTATGAATCTTCTTAGTGGTAGTCCTATAGGCCCATAATATGAGTGGAATCTTCTTATCCCAATCATCTATGTATGCGTAATAGACTTTGGTCATCCCATTCTCCAATATTTTGTTGAATGCTTCCACCATGCCATTCAGTTGAGGGTGATACAGACTGATTTTATGATGTTGAATCGGAAATTCACTCGTCAACTCTTCAATGGTATTATTTAAAAAATGCTTTAATTGGTCACTTGTAAGACTTATGAGGCACCCAAACCGAGTATTAATGTTTTCATAAATGAATTGAGTAGTTGTCTCTACGAACAGTCTCGTACCGGTGTAGCTTTGGCCCACTTAGTTCAATAGTCTGTTGCAATGATAATATAATGGGCTTTCGAATGCTTCGTAGGTGGGTTGATGGGTCCCACAAAGTCGATTTCCTATTTCTCAAATTGTTGCAACACTCGGAATGGGTGCAATGGGATTTCATCTCTTCGGAATGGTCGACCAACACGCTGACAAACGTCAAATTTCCATGCATATTCCTTAGCATCTTTGAAGAGTATAGGCCACCACAATCCTGCTTAGAGCACCTTCCTTCCTGTGGCGTTTCTGCCAACATATCCTCCCGCATCTCTAGCATGACATTCCCACAAAAAAAATTCACGCTCATGATCTAACACACATATGCACGAGATGCCATCGATCCCCAATTTATATAATTGTCCCGCAATTAACTGATATTCTGAACTCTTACAACTAAGTGCCTTTTGTGGGTTGAGGAATAGTCATCTAGGGCTTTTCCTATGGTGAGAAATAATGCGATCTCTTCTAGGTGATCTGGAATAGCTTCTACTCTAAATAATGTTGCATCTGGTAACTGGTCATCCATCGATCCATCAACTTTGCCTGATTCTACGTGAGAGAGATGATCAGGTCCATGACTGTGTTTCTCGGGCTTCATTATGACTTCAAAAGAAAATTCATGAAATATAAGTAACCATCTACAGATTATTCCTTCTAACACTAGCTTGTTTACTAGATACTTCAAGGCAAAGTGAGGCGTTAAAAACTTGAAGTGCCCTCCCAATAAGTAGTGGCAAAACTTTTTCAATGCATAAATCATAGCCAATCCTTCTCGCTCTATTGTCATACAGTTGCACTCTACTTGCGATAACTTTTTACTAGTGAAATAGACTAGATGGTCCATCTCGCCTTCTCTTGGATGGGCCAATATAGTGCCAAGATCAATTCATGATGCATCAACATGAACATGGAACTCCTTTTGCCACTCAGGAAATGGTAGGATTGAGGTATTTACCATTCTCTCTTTTCGTGCGATGAATGATTTTTCACAATCTGCGTTCCATTTAAAAGTCTCATTTTTTTTCAACAATTGCTCCAATGGTGCAGTGATGGACACATAGTTGTGGATGGATCTTCTATAATACCCGATATGACCCAAGGAAGATCACAGTTGTTTTACTGACGTAGGGGTCTGTAAATTCATAATGACTGCAATTTTCGTAGGGTATACCAATACTCCATCTTTACACACAATATGTCCTAATAAGTTTCCAAAAGGTACATAGAATATGCATTTATGCAAATTCAAAGAAATCCCCATTTGCCTGCAATGATCCAACATAAGTCGAAGGAGAGAAACATGGTTTTGAGTAGACTATAAAATGTCCAATCATCTAAATAGACGTCTAAAAACTTATGGAGGATATTGCAGAAAGCTACGATCACGATCCTAAAAAAGACAATTGGTGCATTCTTAAGTCCAAATGGCATGGCATTGTATGCGAATGATCCCATTCAGTGTTGGGCCATGTAAAGTTTTGATGAAATTTTTTGTAAAATTTTGAGGTAAATCGGGCCAAGGAAATGTGGTCCAATGAGGAGTAGTCAACTCCGACGAAGCGGCCGAGAATCCAATAAATTGAGCATTTTGATATGGAAAGGGAGAAGTTACGTAACTTAGTTAGGAAGTTTGTCCACTTACATTAATGAGTGGAGTAGTTAGTTAGTGGAGTAGTGGGAGTGGGGCAAGCTGTGTGCGCCCTATAAATATGTAAAGGGTTGGGAATTTTGAAAAAAGGTTAGAAAATTAGCGAGATTGTTGATGTCTTATTTTTAGAGCTCTGTTTCGATGTCGAGAAGAGTCACATGATTTGTAGGTTGTGTGCGCAGGTATATTGTAAGAGAAGGAAAAATCTATAAGCCATGACATACATGAAGTGCTTATTGGAATCATGAATAAAGAAAGCACTTCCGTGGTTTTCTCTCATCTGGGTTTTCATGTTATATCTAGTGTTTGATGTGAATGTTTTTTGTGATGTTGTGTTTATTGTTATGTTCTGCACATTGATGAATGATCACTAAATTATGTGTGTGAATGGTATATGAATGAATATCTGTCACAATTAACTAAATGTTAGATGTAAGTAAATCTGTGAAGTGTTAAGTGAAGTTATATGTCAATGTTAAGAATGTCGGGTTTCTGTCACAACCCTTTGCTACTGCAGAAACTTAGTTCCTGCAGCTCCTATAGATACTTCGGGTGAGACTGCATCTGCTTCGGATGTGTTGCCAAACGGGGTTAAACCCTTTCGGGTAGTATCTTGGGTTTTTGTTGATGTTTAATTGTGCTAACCCTGGTCGAAGTAGAAGTGCTCCAACAAATGGTTCCATTACCGGGACTGAGACTTGCGTCGAGGGGGTATGTGGCATTCTACTCAGCCCTAGATCCAAAATTGGGTAGATCAGAAGCTGAGATGATTTTCTAAATAACAGAACAAGCATCCCTGATTGGATGATGAAACATGGTTAGGTGAGTACATTTTCTCAGATCTTCATGAAGTATTTTTCGGTGGATTTCCTAACCTACTTCATGAATGGATGGCAAGGCTAACTGAGTAGAAGATGAACTTTCAAGGAGGTGAGCCTACAGTTTGGACACCTGAGTTAATCTGAACCCTTAAAGGCATTGATAACAAAATAGCCCGAGTTGTTGATTTTTGGGTAGATAGCATTTTGGAAGGGTATATTACTGAATTTGTTGTAGACACCACAAAATCCTATAGCTCTGCTGAAAGGGATTTCTCACAAGGACCATGAGATAAGTACTTGAAATATTTGAAGTTATCGATTAAGATGCTACTTTGTAAAAAAGGGGTTATGAGAATGGAGTTTGACAACTAAATCGCTAGTACGTGGTGGTTCAGGATGTCTATGGTGAATGGTCTGGGAGTATGTTGTGAGAAGTGAGTTAGTATGAAAAGAGAAGGAGATAGTGAAATAGATGAAGAGTGTGGTCTACTACGGAGTGGAAGAATATTTCAGTCAATTAAGAGGAGGGGAACTATGACAAAGGGAAAAGGTTGAAGTGTGACTGAAAGACGAGACTGTGTTGATGTTGATTTTCTTTAACTGCAAAGGTTGTGGATAGATTTCTCTAGTGTCTTCGGGTTTGGTTTGTCGGATTTCTTGATTTCCTTCCGACTCCTTGAAGGTTAGATGTCTCAACTGTCTAGAGAGTCTTGATCTACCTTTGCGCAACATAGATGTTGCCTCATTTCAGGGATGGAAAAGTGAAGATTCACTAATTCTTAATGTGCAGGGCATACATATGAGTGGCCCACATTCTGCAACTAGTCAAGAAATAGTGCACACTTAATGTTTGTTAATGCTTATGTTACTATGTCACTGGTTTCCGAGAAGGAGAAATATTAACAGAGCTTGGCACATAGCTTCTTCCAACGATCAGTCTACCTCCTTGTTTCTTCATGTAGATACCAAGCTTTTGGGATAGGGTTGAGCTCGTGAAAGAATTGATGAACTGGAAACTGTGGTTGTAACTCTCATGACTTCCACTGGTGCTCACATAGCTCAATGTAATGGTAGGGATTGGTCTCCCCCATGTAGACTTCTTCCACCATGTTAGCGTGTAGAGATGGCTTGAAACTAATCATCAAGGTTAGCTGGGTTATGTCCCAATCAAGAAAATCATATTTATGCATTTCCCACCATCTTACGGGAGTGCCTCTAAGCGTTGTGTCCAAGACATCCATACGATATTCTTCATCCACTAAAGATTCCATTTCCTGTAGGAATGTGTCCAAGCCATTGGTGTCGTCGTATATTGGTGTATTATTTGATTATATGTCAATACATTGAATCAATTTCACCATTGCACAATGCCTAGATGAGAGCTCATGTTGCCTATTTTTCCAATTGTCCCAAGATTCTTCAGTATCACTATCAAATGATTGGATACTTCTCCAGCTTACTGAGCCTTCTATAGTAGGATTCACGTAGTCATCCCTCTTTCCCATCGTTAAAGTGTAAATGTCGTCCAAAACATCTCATTCCATATTTTCTTGGATTGGTTCAATGTATCGTAGACCTTGATGTGGATCTAGCGGTTGCAATACCTTCATGCCATCATCCTCGAAGTTCATTGTTTTGTTTTTCAAATCAATTATCCCATAGTTTTCATAGGCCCATTCAATTTCGAGTAATAGTGGATAGGGATCCGTCTCACCCATGATATTGATTACTTCAAATCCTGTGTTTGTTTTGACACCCCCCAAATCCACTTCAATGTTCTCTAGATGACCAATGGGGAAAATACGGTATTGATTTTCCATATGCATCTGAATGGGAGAATAAACAAGAGTTGGGGAACCCATTGCTTCCCATGAATTCTCTGAAAATATGGTTGCATATAACTAAGTCCAACATCACATTCTTAATATCATAGCCATGCATTTGTGCACCTAAACAAAATTCTTGGTCAGTCCTCTTCCTTCGCCTTTGTCGCACCAACTGCAAGTTTCTTTCTGGCAGTGGGGAAGATATTTCACCATCAATTTCCGCAACATCAAATAGGTTGAGAAGCAAACCATATAACTTCTGAGTGGCTCTCTCATCTTCCAAAATATCTTTGAGTAAGTGGAACCATAATGAAACTGAATCCTTTTCTTTATCAGTACTTGGTCCCTCAGCCTCAGCTCTTGTATCTTTCTACCTGAACTAGTGAGACGGTCTTGTATTTTATTGGGTTGGTGGAGTTGGTATTCGACGAAACATGTCCATCGCCTCCTAGTATATGTCCTTCTGCTGAGCCTGAATATACCTAGTCTTCTTAGGTGTTTCCTTTCTAACAACAGAAGAGTTTGGTCGTCATTGATCGACTCTAGCTTTCGTGCCTACTCGGGTGATAACAAAGCCTTTTGTAGTTCGATATTTTCATGGTTCATAGTTTATAAAGTTGGTCGGTCTTCTTGTGCGATATTCCCATTTGACAATGAGCTCAAGGCATTCCTCCACAGCATGAGTGTTAGTGCAACAATATGTACACCATAGTCTTTTGGGAAAAGGACAATTGCGGGTGATATGGCCAATTTCATTATAGTTGTAACATCATAGAGGAGCTGCATGACTTCCTCCTCATCAGGATTTGAATCCTATTCCATGCCCCCCCCTCCTATTCTGTGCCTATTCCTGGGGGTTGATCAGCTACCTGAAATATAAACAATCTAGGCTCTTTGTTAGGGCATCCAAGGCTATGCATTTTTTAGTGCTATGTATAGTAGATCCAAAGAATTCATAGTAGATCGTGTTCGTTACCAGAGAGTAATTATGTAGGATCGGGGAAAAGTCACAATGGATGACTAAATGCTTTGTATATCTCATAGAAGTCATTGGAAAAAGCACTTGGTGGCTCTAGATATGATGGCCAGCCTGCAGAATGAAATGTTTTTTCCGCAACAACCTGCACAATGATCGCACTTGGTATTGTATTGAACCGTCCACCTAACGGAACTTGTCCCCATCTTTTTCAACGACATTCTAAAGCATGATGTCCTTTCGTCATGTAACCAGTACACCATACTTACGGTTGGGATGCTTTTGGTACATTAAAGACCTATAGTCCTTCAGTTATTTATGCCAGCTTCTTATGCACCTGTGCCAGCTCACCAGAAGAGGATGAAGTTCCAACTCCCATAGTGTCTATATAGTTTTCCATAGCCTCAATCTTCATTGCTTGCTCTAATGCAGTTTTGGGTTAATCTATTACTTATTGTGATAGAGGTATCCTTGTCAAAGGTAACAAACCTTGAATAAACCACTCCTTATGATGGGATTTGTGGACTGGATATTTTAATTTAGTTAGAATGTCTCTAAACAGTCGTGCATATTCCCAATATTATTCTCCATGCATCTACCATATTTCCCTTAATTTCGTAACAACTTGTTGTTCAAACTTTGGTTCTGCAAACTCATCTAGAAACAATTTCTTTGTTTTCACTAAAGTAGGAGCTAGCGTGTTTGTACCCTGCCCCTTGATCAACCTCGTGTACCATTGTAAAGCCCTTCCACGGAGGGTCGTCTGAAACTAGATACCAATTTGGATACCATTAGGGTCGCCCTAACATTCCATATTGCTTCACAGAGAAACCGATTTTGAGTTGCTTCATCTTCTCCGCCATTCCCCCAAAATTTTGAAAATTTTAGGGGCTGGCCTGTGGTACTCCAACCATTGTTTCAGTTGGGGTTCCTACCAATACAAACCATTGAGGTCCTGGTTGTGTTATAATATTTCTATTAGTCTATTGGGAACAACTACTACTTTCTCCTATTAAAGAACTGCTTTGAGAACTATTGGTACTACTATTCAAATGACTATGCCACAATAAATGTAAAACAAAATTTTGAGATTTTTTTACCAGATTTTGCAAATGCAACTCATGGTGTCACATACCCAAGTTCTAGACATTTTATGTTATTGAGAAAAGATTATGTTTCTTTTTATTGTAAATTTTTATGACTATTGACCAAGTGGGGTCATGGATGACTGTAATTAATTACTTTGAATATTTTATTATAAATAAATAAAAGTGGAGACAAACATCCAAAGGAGACTGTTGAATGAGTGTTCACTGACCCACTAGGGGGAATGGACTGTGGTGGAAGAGCAAACTGACACTTGGCAACATCCTCAACTCACTTCTAACTGTTGCAGGGGGCAACTTCCCTACTTTTATGGTCATGTTCCCCAAGAAAGTGGAACTGAGCAGGTGGCTCATTTACTAAAATAAACTGACCAAAAAACCTAGGCATGCTATTTATCTACCCATCGAATTTAGCAGGAGGTTGTCCATTCTTACCTTGTGATAATTTCTGAGCACAAGAGATTTGATGAGGGGAAGTTAGAAGTGTTTGAGTAAAACAAGACTGCATTCTAAACTAGTGCAACCACATTGCTGAGTTCAATGTTGCTAAAGGCAGGAAGTGCTACTACTAAGTACTATTGCTGAGTTGCAAGGGAATTTATTCCATTAATCCACACAACATCTTCGTCCTGGTGGTACAGTGAACAAGCTCGGGGGTCCTAAGGCAAGTAGTTTGGCTGTCTTCATGAGTTGGTTGGGTGGAACGGGCTCCTTTGGTTGTTTGTTTCTTCTTCTACAGTTCCCAGGTTCATATTGTTCTGTCTTATTTACTTCTGTCAAGTTATTAATTTAAATCTGAATGTTTTATGTTATCAATTCTACAATTAAATCTCAGATATCCTGTACTATTAATAAATATCTTTACTTCTGTAAATTATATCTGTTAGGATAAAATGGCTATGATGAAGTAGTTAAATGATTAGAATGATTGAATAAAATTTCTTTCCTGCATTTTTCCACACACTAGTCATAGTGTCGTACTCTAGTACATGAAAGAATAATTAAATTCAGATATGAGTAGTGATATGCAGTAGATAGAGATGGATGAATGCATAGAATACATCTGTACAATAATTGTATTTACATGAACAAAGACTGTTTCTATATTTTATATAAGAGCGGGACAGTATCCCATAGATAAACTAAATCTTTCATTCCAACATATTTTAATAACACAAGTAATGGATTCTATACCTTTGTACAAACTTAGATTGTTTAGGGTTTTAATCCTTTGAATCGTAAAACACATATCATGCATTTCTGAGCATAGAACTTCTCATTTTAAAAATATTTTACAAGTATTCCAAATACTTCAACGTTTATGCTTACAACAAAATCCTATCCTTTATTTATTTTTATAGCAATAGTATTCTAAATAAATCATTTTCAAACGATAGCAAACTTAGTATGAAAATCAAACTTTTACCTCATAGAAACATGTCTAAAATAGGTTTGACATTTCATTCTATCAATATCGAAACTCCACAATAATTTTCTTAACAATAAACCTAAGTATTATTATAGCAGAGAAATAACATGCCTTCACTCGCAAAAATGAAGTATACATTATCAATTCATTCTATCACGTTATGTTCCAATACAAATCTATATATCACCACAGGTTACTAGTATCTATCCTAAAACGACAAAGTCACTTAGGGTCCTAACCCTAAGCTTTAAATCTTCTTAAACTTTCAAGTTTCCGTTCATTCGATTTATGTAAACAAAAGACTAGAACATGTACAGGGATTTAAACCCTTAATCAAAACAAATAAAATAAAACTTCTTGCAGTAGGATTACAAATCCAGCCTCACGGCTTGGTTGGGAAAGCACAACCGAAACCCTACCACTCTTCATAATACAAAAACGGGCTTCACCCAAACATTTTCGTTAACCATCCAACAATACAAACAATTATGAAGAGCCAAAACATCTTATACGACTGCCAAATAAATTATTCATGGCAAACAACTATTTCATTTCATGCTAGTTCATTGTAAAACATTACGAGTTACGGGTTCAACCCTCCTTACTACTCATCACAAACCAGAAATCATTTTTAACACCATTCTTAATAGTGAAATGATAACACCAACAGAGTCAGCTGAGGACGGGTCCCTTAATAATGAACACAGACACATAAATACAGAAAATTTATTTGTCGAATTGAATGATAATTCCTCTGAATTGTTAAGGACAGTGAAAGATTTAAAAATTGAGATAAAAACTGTTAAGGAAGAAAACGAACGGATTCTGAAAGCTTAAGAGGAGCTGAATCAAATCCTGCTGGATAATTTGCATAAAAATGACCAAGATAAGAAAACAGAAAATAATGTTGAATCTGGAACTACGTCCTACCAGCGTAATGATAAAAAGGTAAAATTGACTAATTATGATAGCAGTTCATCTTCTGAATTTGATGCAAGGGCATACGGTAAAAAGCATAAGTACTCGAGAGATAGTAGTGACAGTGACTGCTACACTAAGAAAAAGAAGTACAGGCCCTACGAAGAAATTTATGGCGATTTTAAAAAGATTTAATGGAGAAACGAGAAAGAGTGAGACAGCTGAAGCATGGTTGTCCGGGATGAATAAGTATTTCCAGATTTACAATTACTCAAGTCATCTAAAAACTAAAATGGCAATTTATAACTTAACTAGAAAAGCGGACATTTGGTGGCAAGATCTGAAACGAGTTAAAGGTTTAAAAGAGAAAAGTGTAAATTGGAGTAATTTTAAAAAATATTTTAAAAGAAAATTTCTGTCAGAACAGTATTATGAGGAACGAGCTAAGGAGTTTTATGAGTTAAAGCTAAGTTCCATGGATATGAGAGAGTTGTGCAGCAAATTTTTGAATTTATTAAGGTATGTGCCTTATTTCGTTGAAGAAAAGACTAAGGTACAAATGTTTATGAGCTGCTTTCCCTCTCACATAAAGGACATAATTGAATATGATAGTCCTCGAACTCTTGAAGAGGCCATGAGAAAGGCGAACATCTGTTACGAACAAAGTAAGAGAAGAGAAGGCATACCAAGCTGGAAAGCAAAAAGGCCTAACAACTTTGAGCAAAGGAAGAAGCAGTTTTCTTTTAATCGTAATTTTGGAAATAATAATTCACGTAACTACTCTAACAGGAAGTTTCCAGGAAATAATGCAGTAAGTAATACACAGTCAAAATTTACAGCTGCAAGGAAAAGTGAACCACCTAAAAAATTTATTAAAAATAATGAACAGAAAGAACTTGTTAAGTGTTGGGAATGTCAGGGACATCACTATGCATCAAACTGTCCACTCAGAAAGAAGGTTGTCAACAACATACACACTATACAAGAAGAGGCTACCGTTGGTGACTTAGTAAGGGAGATGCCCAGGATAAATGCAGCTTTGGAGAACAGGCAAGCAGATCATCAAAATTCCATGGTTGAAGTGGAAGGTATGTTAAAAGATAAATCTGTTTCTATTTTGATTGATCCAGGGGCAAGTCTTAGCTATATTTCACCTGATTTAGTTAAATGTTGCAACCTGAAAGTAGATAAGTTTGATAAATCATTGTTGGTTCAATTAGCTACTGGCACGAAAAGAAAGGTGTCTGATTATGTGAAAGAATATGAATTACTGATGAATTAGTTTAGGACTCATGTTAAACTGAATGTGTTACCTTTGGGTTCTTACGATGTTTTGATTGGAATGGACTGGTTAGGAAAGCATAGAGTAGTGTTAAATTGCTTTGAAAGGACTTTTACTTGTTTAAATGATGAATTTGAAACTGTAACTGTAAAAGGGATTCCTAAAAAAATATCTGTTAGGCAAATTTCTGCATTACAAGTTAAGAAAGTTGTTCGAAAAGGGTGTAAGTTGTTTGCTGTAAACGTAATTAATGATGAACAGTCTATTGATGAAGATAAGTTAAAGCTGGAAGACATACCCATTCTAAAGTAATTTTCAAATGTATTCCCGGAAGAGATTCCAGGACTACCTCCGAAAAGGGAACTCGATTTCACCATTGAGTTAGTACCAGGAGCGGTACCAAACTCAAAGGCTCCTTACAGAATGAACATTCTGGAGCTTAATGAACTTAAGTCACAGCTTAAATAATTGATTGATAAAAATTATATAAGACCCAGTGTGTCTCCATGGGTAGCACCTGTAATTTTTGTTAAAAAGAAAGATGGAACTATGCGTTTATGCATAGACTACCGTCAGCTAAATAAGATGACTATAAAGAACATATATCCTTTGCTCCGCATTGATGATTTGTTTGATCAACTGCACGGTGCAACGATATTCTCAAAGATAGATTTATGGTCAGGGTATCATCAAGTTAGGATTAAAGATGAGGACATCTTTAAGACTGCGTTCAGAACTCGCTATGGACACTACGAGTTTGTGGTTATGCCCTTCGGGTTGACCAACGCTCCAGCAGTTTTCATGTGTTTAATGAACAACATATTACATAAGTACTTAGATAAATTTGTAGTAGTATTTATTGACGATATTCTAATTTATTCTAAGACGGAAGAGGAACATAAGGAACATTTAAAGATAATTCTACAAGTGTTAAGGGAACACCAACTTTACTCTAAGTTCAGCAAATGTGATTTTTATAAAGATAAAATACAGTACCTTGGGCATGTAATATCCAAGGATGGGATTGCAGTAGACCCAGACAAGATAAAAGCAATTAATGAATGTCTTGCCCCGAAAGACGTAACTGGTGTACGATCTTTTATGGGAATTACAGGTTACTATCGTAAGTTTATCAAAGGATTTTCTAGAATAGAAAATCCTATAACGTCTTTACAAAAGAAAGGTAAGAAATTTGTATGGAATCAAAGATGCGAAGAAATCTTTAAGAAACTAAAAGAGTTATTAACAACAACACCTATTCTAAAAATTGTTGATCCCAACAAAGATTTCATAGTATGCACGGATGCATGCAATGACAGACTTGGCGGGGTCTTAACACAAGAAGGTCACGCGATTGCATATGAGTCTCGGAAGTTAAAGATTCATGAAAAGAACTATGCAACCTACGACTTGGAATTAGTTGTTGTAATACATGCATTACAAATGTGGCGACATCATTTAATTGGACAAAAATTTATCTTGATGACTGATAATAAAGGATTAAAATACTTGTTGGATAAACCGAATCTAAATGCAAGGCAAGCTAGGTGGCTAGCTTTCCTTAGCGAGTATGATTTCGAGATTCAACACATTAAGGGAAAGGAAAATAAGGTTGTTGATGCATTAAGCAGAAATGCGAAAGTAAATTTTATTTCAGCAATCAGCACTTACAAAACTGATCTGGAAAGTCAGATTAAGGAAAAGATCGGAATGGATGAAAAATATCAGAATTTACTTAATAAATTTGCTGAAGATAATGTTGAAAATTCTATAACAGATTTCAGAATTGATAAAAGAGGGTTACTGCTGTATAAAAACAGACTTTATGTGCCTAATGTTGTTGAAATTAAATTGTTGATTTTAAATGAATTGCATAAAAGTCCATACTCAGCACATCCTGGTTAACAGAAAATGATAACCATGCTGAGAAAAGATTATTTTTGGCCATGTATGAAAAGTGAAGTAGTTGAATATATTGCTAGGTGTATAGAGTGTCAGCAGGTAAAGGTTGAACACCGACACCCAGCTGGTTTGTTGCAGCCACTACCTATTCCAGATTGGAAGTGGGACATAATTAGTATTGATTTTATTACTGGTTTACCTAAAAATCAAAAACAAAATGATTCCATAATGGTAGTTGTGGATAAGCTCAGCAAAGCATCTCACTTCATACCTGTTAAGACAACTTACAAAGCTGCTAACATTGCTGAAATTTTTATGAAACAAATTTTTCATTTGCATAGTATTCCGAAAGTTATAATTTCTGATAGAGACTCGAAGTTTGCAAGAAATTTCTATAAATATTTATTTAAATGTTTAGATACTACTTTAAATTTCAATACATCATTTCACCCACAAACAGATGGGCAGACTGAAAGAGTTAATCAAATTCTTGAGGACATGTTAAGATTGTATGTTAGAGATCAGCCAGGTAAATGGGAGGATTATTTACATCTTGCTGAATTTGCTTATAATAACCATTATCAGGCTTCTGCAAAGCTTAGTCCCTTTGAAATTTTATATGGCAGAAAATGTAATATTCTTATCTCTTGGAGTAATCCAGCTGACAGGTTAATGCTAGGACCTGATTTGTTAAGAGAAATGGAACTAACTGTGAAACAGGTTCAAGGCAATTTGAAAATTGCACAAGATAGACAGAAAAGTCAGGCAGATCTAAAAAGAACTCAAAAAGAGTTTCAAGTTGGTGAACATGTGTTCCTCAAGGTAAAACCTGAGAAGAGTTCCCTAAGATTGGGAAGCTGTGCTAAATTAGCACCAAGGTATTGTGGACCTTTTGAAATCTTGTCCAGGGTAGGACCAGTGGCATATCAGTTGGCATTGCCACCAAATCTTAAAGTACATAATGTATTTAACATCTCTCTTTTAAAAAAGTATGTACATGATGCTACTCATGTGATTAATTGGAATGATGTATAGGTGGAACCAGAATGAGATTTTCTGGAGGAACTGGACTAGATCCTCGACAAGAGGGAAATTTTGCTTCGTAATCGTACCAATGGACAGGTTAAGGTGCAGTGAAGCACCTTAGTCCGGACAAATCTACTTGGGAACTGGAAAGTAATATGCAGGTGGCACATCCAATGTTGTTCCAGGAGGAACAAGAGGATGATGAATAAAGAAACTTCGAGGACGATGTTGAACTTAAGAGGGGGTGTTTGACACATACCCAAGTTCTAGACATTTTATGTCATTGAGAAAACATTATGTTTATTTTTATTGTAAAGTTTTATGACTATTGACCAAGTGGGGTCATGGATGACTGTAATTAATTACTTTGAATATTTTATTATAAATAAATAAAAGTGGAGACAAACATCCAAAGGAGACTGTTGAATGAGTGTTCACTGACCCACTAAGGGGAATGGACTGTGGTGGAAGAGCAAACTGACACTTGGTAGCATCCTCAACTCACTTCTAACTGTTGCAGGGGGCAACTTCCCTACTTTTATTGTCATGTTCCCCAAGAAAGTGGAACTGAGCAGGTGGCTCATTTACTGAAATAAACTGACCAAAAGACCTAGGCATGCTATTTATCTACCCATCGAATTCAATAGGAGGTTGTTCATTCTTACCTTGTGATAATTTATGAGCACAAGAGATTTGATGAGGGGAAAGTGAGAAGTGTTTGAGTGAAATAAGACTGCATTCTGAACTAGTGCAGCCACATTGCTGAGTTCAATATTGCTAAAGGCATGAAGTGCTACTGCTAAGTACTACTGCTGAGTTGCAAGGGAATTTATTCCATTAATCCACACAGCATCTTCGTCCTAGTGGTACAGTGAACAAGCTCGGGGGTCCTAAGGCAAGTAGTTTGGCTGTCTTCATGAGTTGGTTGGGTGGAACGGGCTCCTTTGGTTGTTTGTTTCTTCTTCTATAGTTCCCAGGTTCATATTGTGTTATCTTATTTACTTCTGTCAAGTTATTAATTTAAATCTGAATGTTTTATGTTATCAATTTTGCAATTAAATCTCAGATATCTTGTACTATTAATGAATATCTTTACTTATGTAAATTATAACTGTTAGGATAAAATTCCTATGATTGAAGTAGTTAAATGATTAGAATGATTGAATAAAATTTGTTTCCTGCATTTTTCCACACACTAGTCATAGTGCCGTACTCTAGTACAAGAGAGAATAATTAAATTCAGATATGAGTAGTGATATGCAGTAGATAGAGATGGATGAATGCATAGAATACATGTGTACAGTAATTGTATTTACATGAACAAAAACTGTTTCTATATTTTATATAAGAGCAGGACAGTATCCCATAGATAAACTAATTCTTTCATTCCAACATATTTTAATAACAGTAATGGATTTTATATCTCTGTCCAAACTTAGACTGTTTAGGGTTTTAATCCTTTGAATCGTAAAACACATATCATGCATTTCTGAGCATAGAACTTCACATTTTAAAAATATTTTACAAGTAATCCAAATACTTCAACGTTTATGCTTACAACAGAATCCTATCCTTTATTTTTATTTATAGCAATAGTATTCTAAATAAATCCTTTTCAAACGATAGCAGACTTAGTATGAAAATCAAACTTTTACATCATAGAAACATGTCTAAAATAGGTTTGACATTTCATTCTATCAATATCGAAACTCCACAATAATTTTCTTAACAATAAACATAAGTATTATTATAGCAGAGAAATAACATGCCTTTAGTCGCAAAAACAAAGTATACATTATCAATTTATTCTATCACATTATGTTCCAATACAAATCTATATATCATCACCGGTTACTAGTATCTATCCTAAAACCATGAAGTCACTTAGGGTCCTAACCCTAAGCTTTAAATCTTCATAACCTTTCAAGTTTTTGTTCATTCAATTTATGTAAACAAAAGACTGGAACACGTACAGGGATTTCAACCCTTAACCAAAACAAACATAGTAAAAATTCTTGCAGTAGGATTACAAATCCAGCCTCACGGCTTGGTTGGGAAAGCGCAACCGAAACCCTACCGCTCTTCATAATACAGAAATGGGATTCGCCCAAACATTTTCGTTAACCATCAAATAATACAAACAATTCTGAAGAGCCAAAACATCTTATACGACTGCCAAATAAATTATTCATGGCAAAAGACTGTTTCATTTCATGCTAGTTCATTTTAAAACATTACCAGTTACGGCTTAAGGGTTCAACCCTCCTTACTACTCATCATAAACCAGAAATCATTTTTAACGCCATTCTTAACAGTGAAATGATATATCGCTTTCGAAACAGTCTTCTATTCCTTTATTTCCACAAAAACAAACAACATACAATAATCCGAACTAAACATCGAGAAACTGATGTGAGCGATAGCTCGAGGGTTGAGAACCTTGAATAAAAACGCCTTACGGCTTAGTTGTAAAACAACAAGGTCTAAAAACATCTTTGAATCCTGACGAAACCCTTTTCATAAACAACCAACATCACTGCTAAACAAACCAAACATGCTCAGTGACAAGTTCCTCGTGGTAATGGGTACCCGTGAGATGTCTCCGAGGCTTACCCGGAGTCCAATCAAAAGCCTTCACCATTTTCTTTCTTCGACTAGCTACAACCAACAACGAGAAGGTTCACCTACCATTTCAAACAAAACAATGAAAGTTAAATATAGAACTTTGCATTGGAAGCAACCGAGACATTCCTTAAAACAACCATCGAATTCTTTTGTTTAAACAACGAATACATCACGTGATTATCTAGATCTTGGTTGACTGCTCAGACTCTCTAGCATAGACAGTGTAAAATAAGTTCCACTTAAGAACCCCAAGGATCACAACACTGTACAGTTACAAAAGCCAAACCCTTTCTGCACTTACATATCTAACAAATGCCTACGACTCAAATGAAAGACCTCACCATTGAACTCCATCCAAGTTAAAACCTGTACAGTGTGATATTACAAATGAGAACGTAGCATTTAAGCAAGTTCAGGGTATCGAAACCCTCGACGCACCTTCCAACAAAACCCTGAAGGGTTGAGAGCCTGTCAGCCTCCCCTCTCCTCGCATAATGAACTAAATCTTGAGTATTTGGGCATATCAATGCCAGGGTTAGGGTTCAACCCAAAACCCGAGATCAATCACAAGATCAACGACGTAGAACATGCCACCGATTCAAGGATCGTTTACGATCACAATCACAATTAATGACAGTTAAATGCTACAGCTTCCATTACACGGTTAATTGCCAACGCGGAGATCCAACTAGGATCCTTTTATATCAACCTTGCACAGCTCGACGATTCTTCATACTACCCATTCAAAGTTGGTCACCAAACTCCAGGACACTTCACGTGAGACTTGGCCACGTTAGCAACCAACAAACAATCCACTGAGATAGTAGTTAAGAAGCCATTAAATTCTCCAACCACCGGTTCATAGTGCATGCCAACCATCTCCCATTACAAGGTTATTACATTGTGTACCTACACGGTTGGAAGCATATAGTAAAGTTACGAAACATTACTTTATAATATAGCATTGTTACATTCAATCAACACCCTAGGTGCTAAGTTATGCACATATTAACCTACGTAGAATTAAGGTAAATATATCCAAACTTTAGTCTATGCAAATAGAATTAATGCATACCCTCGCTACATAAAAACTATGCATATAGAAGGTATAGTGGTATCCTAAAACATAACGTATAGTTTTATAAAAACTATATTGTTTATCATAGGTAATCTATCTATAATCTATGCAATGGCATGAATATTGGTATCAACATTTTAATATATTTTTATATAACTATTGAAAATAATACTCAACATAGGTATTGTATCCAAGGTTTAAAAGTGGAGATTTTTAATTTGACCTCTCTATAGTTTGCTAGAGAACATGTATTGTATAAATTATGCAAAATTTCTATAGTAATAACATAAGAAATATAGGATTGCTAATACACAACTTTCCTTCACAACAAACTTTTATAATTACGATATAACAGAGGAAGCCAATTAATTACATCAATACCTGAGTAGAATTGCAGAGTAGATAATCTTCTACACATTTATACTATTAACTTAAAAGATCATTACGATGTTGTATGATAAACTGAAACACGCCGGAAGGTTTTTCTATTTGGAATCTCTTTCTGTTACCTGCTCTCTGCAAGTAGAATTTAGGAGCGTTAGCTAGCGAAAGCTAAGTAAGCCTTCGGGCTATCCAAGGACCCCTTCATATCATCAAGACAAACATTCAGCCTCTAGAACCAAATTGCAAATTACAAGAACAAAGAATTGATGACATGTTTTCTGAACATTAAATACTCATTATAGTTTGAAATTCTCATAACATCCGGGCAGTGAATTGACGATAAAAGACGTAACGGCATTTTAATACACTAGTTAAAGATAGTAGAAGCAACTACAGTTATAGGAGTTGAATGTCGATAAGTTTGTTTATTTAAAACACCTAAGTATGTTTAAGTTAACATTTTTAATACTTCGACACAGTAATCATAAGCAGTTAATGCTACTCAATTTTTTTTAAATTTTAGTGAATTTTTGGGGATGTTACACATGGTTAGTCAGTGGAGTGTTGGTTCCGTTGCTTCCGGTGCCTACTTCCACGATAATGGGGGGTTCGCTTTCTGGAGTACTTCTATTTTCCGTAGTTCCTGATAATTATTGATGATCCTTGTTTGTTTCTAGGGATGATTCTAGTGACTTATATGGCACTTCATTTCTCTACAATTGGTATTCGTTATCATGCCTCCTTCTTGGGCCTTCCTCCTAGTTTCCTCTTATTGGTCTATCTGGCACCTTTATCCCATTTTTTCTTAGCCTTGAGCTAGTCAACTTATCTCTCTGCTTCATCTAACACAATTCCTCTTTATTTTCTTCGTTATTTTTCCCATTCCTTATTCTTCTTCCAGTTGTGTGCTTCTTCTTCGTTGCTTTCTCATTTTATCTTTCCGCCATTTTTCCCGGATTTCCAATCTTTGCTTTATTCACTTAGCCCTAGCTTAATCACTGTCAACCTCCTCCATTCACGGTATATCAATCTTTCATGGCGTAACAACATCACCCCGACTTTTCCCTTAAGCATGAGGGGTTTAATCCTTCATTCTAATCCAGTCTAGAGGTAGAAACCCAAATTCAACCAACCATGTTTTAATCTTGATTGGAAATTCTTTCAATAGTCTTCCCCTTGCTCCTCTTCTAAGTTCGTCCTTGGATTTCAATGCTGATTGGCTGTTTCAACTACAAATTCCAAAATATAGCCAGTCAGAGTGCTCTCCACCTAGAAATCAATGACCCTAGTCAAGGGTGAATCTAACTGATTTAATCTGATTAAATCCCTTAAAGTCCACTCAACAATCTTTCTCTGCCTATTGCAGTACTCAGGTGCTACCTCAAGTCGTTTTAACCACTCTTATAGGATTACTATAAGTTCAATCCACATAAATTCATATTGATATAGTGGTGTACCTCTGTAGAAAAGATATCATTTAAAATTGGATACTTTCATCCTCCTGAGTTGCAAAATTGTCAAGATTTTTATCCCACCATAACTGGATTTGACTTGTTGTCAGAAAGAAAACCATACAGTTAATAGAGTCCCATTAAGAACTAGTCCCAAAAACATAACCATTTGTTTTCTCGAAATTGTGACTGAGGTTTTTGCACATGGGCCAACGAAAGGGCGTCGTTGTAGTCTAGTGTATTGGCATTTTCAATCCCCTTAAGGGACAAGGTCTCACCCAAAGCATATCCAATACCGACATAAGATAAATAGTGGTTAACTGTATTGAAACCATTTATTGCACAATAAAATCCTTCACAACACCATTCATCCAAGTATATCTCAACATTACTTATTCAAATACAATATTCATACAAGGTAAACATAAATAATCACATCCAACACAGACATAACATAGAAAATTTGAGGGTCCCAACAATACTCTTTATTATAAATATCTCTCATTACAATATGTAATTCTTCATTTTAGCAGATTACATCAGGACTTTGAGGCCTTACAGTCACTGCATGATTACCCATCGCAGCATATGCATTCGAACAAACAAAACCCAAAACCTAGATACATGTATTCTATTGTGGATCTGGTTGTTTCTTTTCTCATCTGGTTCTAATATTTTGATGTTCTAGTGCTCTCATCTCTCTCTCCCTTTTTTGCTTACCCTTTGCTTCCTTTTATACTTACAGAGTAGGTCCATAAATTGTTCAAAACTTGTTACGGCCGTTACTTCTTTCTCGTAGCTTATGCTTTCTTTCTACTCTCCTTCTTTGGTCTTCTCTTCTTCCGCCCTTTTCACTCTTCTTCAAAAACAAAGGAGCCAACAACCATTGTAGGTGGTATTTGAAATTTATGGACAAAATTATAGGTCTTTGTGGAAGTTTTATTCCATTTCTATGTGTTTTGTTTTAGTTGAAAGGTTACTTTCCTAGAAAGCAAGTAAATGAAACCATGAGTCCGATGGACATTGCCATAAATCCATTATGACTATGGTAGCAATGCCATGGATACCCGCGATGGATAGTGTCCTAGTTAAACCATCATGGGAGTGAGGTAAAGAGTGGTGGCCTTGAAAGCATCGACCTCCTCCCATGTACATGAAACACTTGTTGTGTTTGAAGAAAAAAAACTCAATGCAACCATAACCTTTTCCTATAAAATTACTATACCTATATGGAGAAACTATGGTTATGTAAGTGTTTGGCTTAAGCCATAATCCATCTTGTAATTGAAGACAAATTCTAATGTAAATGTTTCCTTGTCACTTTCTATAGTACTTTACTTGGAAAATCAAATTGATGGTTATAATGCAATTGAAATTATAAATATGTTGTTGGTTAGTCAAAAGGTTGATTTTGTTATTAATGAAACCATATCTCTATTGAGTGTCCAATAAAAAAAATGGTTATGACTATTATAAATTATTTGGAAAAAGAATATGTTGGTTGTCAAATGGATGAAGCTATACTATTCTTTTTGTTAAGAATGCAAAATGTAGAGGTGTTAATGGTCAAACCATGGAATCATGCTATAGTGGTGTCCCTAACGATACTCCTATATCACAATTCCAATGAAACTTACAGTTTGTCCATTCGAGCCTCGAATATCAAGTTATGGTGAGTTTCAACTCGCTTTCCAAAGCTATTTGGGGACACTTGGCGAATTTCATCCGAGGGAATACAAATGAATCTAAGTAGTGGAACTGAGTGTTGTAACCTCCTACAAGTGTGTTTGGGCAAGGTCGAAATGACCATGATGCCCACACCCTCACTTGGCAGATTTTTGAAAAATTTACCTCCTAATACAAAAATTGCATTGTAGATTACTGAGCAGAATCGTCAAAATAGAAAATGGTCGATCCACATAATCATGGTAGAGTGGTGTCCCTAGTGGTAATCCGATGTCACGTTTCCAATGAAGTTTATGGTTTCATTGTCCGAGTCTCGGTTTTAAAGTTATGGCGAGTTTCAACTCACTTTCAAAAACCATTCATGAACACTTGGCGAATTTCAATTGGGGGCATAAAATGCCCCCATCCGAGCAATGAAAAATGAGTGACGTAACCTACTAGAAGTGTGTTTGGGCTAGGTCAATATGACCACGATATCAACACCCTGGGTTGACACAATTTTCAAAAAATTACCCTTTAATGCAAAAATTGCATTACATGGTACTAAGCAAAACCCTAGTTGCGAAAATCATCAAAATAGGCAACAATTGGTCTATGGAATCACACTAGAGTGGTGTTCCTAGCGACACTCCAATGTCATGATTCCAACGGAGTTGGTGGTTTGTCCATTCAAGCCTCGGTTATCAAGTTATTGTGAGTTTCAACTGTCTTCCCAAAGTCGTTCAAGGACACTAGGAAATTTCAACCGAGGGCATAAAAACCAATCCGAGAAGTGGAACTAAGTTTCGTAACCTCCTACAAGTGTGTTTGGGAAATATATAGATGACATCAATGCCCACACTCTCGTTTAGCACAGTTTAAAAAAAAATCCCTCTAATGCATAAATTGCATTGCTTGTTATTGAGCAAAACCCTAGTTGTGAAAATTTTCAAAATAGACAAAGGTCGATCCACGAAATCATGGTAGAGTGGTGTCCCTAGCAGTACTTTGATGTCACAATTCCAATGGAGCTAACATTTTGTCCATTTGTCTTGGATTTAAAGTTATGGTGAGTATCAACCTGCTTTCATAAACCATTCAGGGACACTTGACGAATTTCAACTGCGGGCATAAAATCCAATATGAGCAACAAAATTGAGTGTCGTAACCTCTTGGAAGTGTGTTTGGGCAAGGCCGAGATGACAATGATTCCCAAACCCTCATTTTGCATGGTTTTCAAAATTTACCCTCTAATGTAGAAATTGCATTGTATGTTAACAATCGGCCCATAAACTCATGCTAGAGTGGTGTTTTTAATGGTACTATGATGCCAATATTCCAACGAAACTAACAGTTTGTCCATCCTATCCTCAGTTATCAAGTTATGGGGAGTTTCAACTCGCTTCCCAAAGTCATTCAAGGAAAATTTGTGAATTTAGACCGAGAGCATAAAAAACAATCAAAGCAATGGAATTTAGTGTCGTAACTTCCTGCAAGTGTGTTTGGAAAAGAACGAGATGACCACGATTCCCACACCTTCGTTTGGCACAACTTTTCAAAGTTTACCCTTTAATGCAGAATTTGCATTACATGTTATTGAGCAAATTTCACTCGGGGCACAAATTCCAATTGGAGTAGCGGAATTGAGTGTCGTAGCCCCCTACAAGTTTGTTTCAACAAGGATGAGGTGACCATGATGTCCACATGCTTCGTTAGTTTATTTTTTAAAATTCACTGCATGATGCAAAAATTGCATTGCATGTTACTAAGAAAGACCCTAGTTTTGAAAATCATCGAAATAAACAACATTAGGTCCATGGAGTCACTAGAGAGGGGTGTCCTTAATGGTACTCTAATGTCATGATTCCAACGGAACTGATGGTTTATCCATCCGACTGTAAGTTTTAAAGTTATGGTGAGTTTCAACTCTCTTTCAAAATCCATTCAGGGACACTTGGCAAAATTCAACTAAGGGGCATAAAGTCCAATCTGAGCAACGGAATTGAGTGTCATAACCTATTGCAAGTTTGTTTGGGCATGCCTAAGATGATCATGATATCCACACTCGCAGTTAGCAAAAGTTTTCAAAAAGTACCCTCTAGGGAAAATTTTAGGGGTGAAATTTAGCCCATGGGCTATTTTTCAATGTTTTTTTTCCAATAAAAGATTCACCAATTTCCATTTTTTTCTAAATAGATTCACCCCAATTCCATGGGATAATATTTTTAAGTTATAAAAATTGCCAAAATTCTACCAAAATTATATAAAATCCATAAATAATTGAATATTTTTGCATAGAAAATCGCCCAACATTTTATGCATGCAAATTTAGGAGATAATAAGATTCTCCATGGTTTCCACACTTTAAGAAAATAATGGATCCTTAAAATTTTCCCTATAATACCCTCTAATGCAAAAATAACATTGCATGTTACTAAGCAAAACCCTAGTTGCAGAAATTATCAAAACAAACAATGGTCATTCCATGGAATCATGGTAGATTGGTGTCCCTAGCAGTACTTCGATGTCACAATTCCAATGGAACTAATGGTTTGTCCATCCGAACGTCGATTTTAAAGTTATGGCAAGTTTCAACTAGCTTACCAAAGCCATTTAGGGACACTTAGCGAATTTCAATCGAGGGCATAAAAAGTAATCTGAGCAGTGGAATTAAGTGCCATAACCTCCTCCAAGTGTGTTTGGTAAAGGAATAGATGACCATGATGCCCACACCCTCGGTTGGCATAGTTTTGAAAAATTTACCCTCTAATGTACAAATTGCATTGCAGGTTACTGAGCAAAATTCTAGTTGCAAAAATCGTCAAAATAAACAACGGTTGAACCATGGACTCACTCTATAGTGGTGTCCCTAGTGATAATTCAATGCCACGATTCCAACAAACTGACGGTTTTCCATATGAGTCCCAGTTATCATTTTATGGTGAGTTTCAACTCCCTTCCCAAAGTCGTTCATGGACACTTAGTGAATTTCACCCTGGGGCATAAAAACCAATCCAAGCAGCGAAATTGAGTGCCATAAAATCCTGCAAGTGTGTTTGGGAAAGGCTGAGACAATTGAGGTTCCAACAACCTCAGTTGGCACAATTTAAAAACAATTACCCTTTAATTTAGAAAGTGCATTGCATGTTATTGAGAAAAACCCTATTTGATAAATCGTCAAAATATACAACGGTCTATCCATGGAATCATACTAAAGTGGTGTCCCTAGTGGTACTCTGATTTCTTGATTCCAACAAAATTAATAATTTGTCCATCCGAGCCTCCGTTATCAAGTTATGGTGAGTTTCACCCACTTCATGAAGCCATTCAGGGACATTAGGCGAGTTTCAACCAGGGGCATACAAACCAATCTGAGTAATGGAATTGAGTGCCATAACCACTTGCAAGTGTGTTTGGGCAAGGTCGATATGACCATGATTCCCACACCCTTGATTGGCACAATTTTTGAAAATTTACCCTTTAATGTAGAAATTGCATTGCATGTTACTAAGCAAAACCCTAGTTCTATAAATCGTTGAAATAAACAATGGTCGATCCATGGACTTAAGGTACCTTCGTGTCCCTAGTGGTACTTCAATGTCACTATTCCAATGGAACCGATGGTTTGTCTATCCGAGTCTCAGTTATCAAGATATGGCGAGTTTCAACTCGCTTCCCAAAGCCATTCAAGGACACTTGGCAAATTTCACTCGACGGCATAAAAACCAATATGAGCAGTGGAATTGAGTGCCATAAGACCCTACAAGAGTGTTTAGGCAAGGTCAATATGACCACGATGTACACACCCTTGGTTGACATAGTTTTCAAAAATTTACCCTCTAATGCAGAAATTGCATTGCATGTTACTCAACAAAGCACTAGTTTAAAAAATCATCGAAATAAAGAATGTTCGGTCCATGGAGTCAATGGAGAGGGGTGTCCCTAGCTATAATTTGATGTCACGAGTTCAAAGGAACTAACAATTTGTCCATCCGAGTCTTGGATTTTAGGTTATGGCGACTCTCAACTCTCTTCCTAAAGCAATTCAAGGACTCTTGGGGAATTTCAACCAGGGGTATAAAATTGAATCCGAGCAGTAGAATTGAGAGCCGTAGCCTTCTGCAAGTTTGTATGGGCAAGGCCGAGATAACAAAAATGTCCACATGCTCAGTTGGCATATTTTTCCAAAATTTACTGTCTCATTCAGAAATTGCATTGCATGTTACCAAGTAAAACCCTAGTTCTTAAAATAATTTTAGATCTTTACACATAAGCAACACACACATATATATTTGAAAAGATCCTATATATTCTCCTCTAAATCCATCTCTATTTCAGATCCTAACACATAAGCGAAGGAAATATATTTTATGCACAATATAAACTTAAACATAAAGAGAGTCTTTGTATAGTATTATGTTGCTAAGGAGCATGTAGTGAATTTATGGGGAGTAACACACAAATTAACAAAGGTCATATGAAGTAGCAATTCAAGCTTTAACATTATCACATGATGACAAGATAATTGCTATTGAATACATAAGAAGTTGAAAAAAAACTTTTATCGCAAGATGCACATACATCTCACACTTAATCAAGTTATAATTTAGGAGAGGCCACAACCACCGTGGACCCATCTCTGTTAATATAAATCGCATCATGCACATCTTGGCTCAATGATGTTTCATTCAAAAGAAATAAACTCACTCTTACAGGCAGGTTGGTAAACATGCAACTACTTTGGATTCCACTTTATGCTAGAATTGCATCTTTGTATTTAGAAATTTGATGTGTTTTTGGATGATCTCATTGTGTTTAGAGCGGATTTAGCAATATGCCTTTAGGTAGGCTTTGTTTTTAGAGTGAGTTACTGTATCTTTCAGCCATGCATTTTTCAGAAAGGAGGCAAACTCACTTCAAATTGGGGACTAGGTCGATGTGCTGGCTTTCCTTACCTATATGTTGGTAATCGATACAAACAATCACATCTTGGCTCAATGATGTTTCATTCTTGATGCGTTTTTTATTGTTTGGCAATGAAATACAAGATGCAGTTTCCCAAGAAATGAAGTGTTAGGATTTAATCTTATTAAAGCAATATTAAGTAAAATTTGAAGAACAAATTAGTTTAGATCCATCTAAATGTGTGTGGGAGAGATGACAAAAATATTTTATTTATTTATATAAAAATTAAGTAAAGATATTTTTTTTCTATGTTTTTTCAGTTGGTACCATCTCTTACATACAAGCTGCAAAATAAGCTTGGTACTAAAAATTATACAAACAAACCAAAGCAAAGCATACAACATTTTAATATCCTCAAACTCACATCTATAAAACACACATTATACTCTTCATGCCCAATTATGTATGCTCCAAAGAGGAAGCTTAAAATGAAAACTTTATTTTTAAGATCACAATCAAGCCAAATACCAAATTCACCACATTGATATATGAAACCCTTTGTTTATGGAACAATGAATCCCTCTTGAAATAATTTAACTGCTCTAGTTTGGATATGTGTGTGTGTACACCCTACCCTCTAGATTTGAACCCATGATCTCAAAAAAGGAAACATATGGAGATAAAAAAAATATCAACTTAACTTCCCACTCCAAAATGGGGAAATCATAGTAATGGAAAAATCACACTTAAATTTAAAAAGAAGTGTTTGCTCAACTCCACGCATCATGTTAGAAATTTATAGTCCTTCACATCATTGAATACTTTTCAGAGGAAAGCATTTGAAAATAACACTACCATAAAATTAGTCTGAGTATACAAATAAAGTGAATTATTTTCATAATAAATATATTCATTTAAAATTTACAGTATTTTCATCCAATTTCATCCAATTATTTTAGGAAATCATGAATCAAAAAGAGGTTCAATCATTTTAAGAATAATATCACCATAAATGGGACTCGTAGAACACCTACGTATACAAAATTCAAGTATGCTTTGCCTCGAGATGAAGCAAGCGGTGTTCAATGAAATATGCAAGCAACCTTCAATTAAATATGCCATAAAATTTAAATGAATGGAAGCTGCTATCATTGAACTATATAATAAGATAAATGACATTGAAATTCAAATGAATGAAAAATGATAATTGTTTATACACAAGGACAACACATTGTTGGTATTTACCTAGTGGTCATCTAACCTTATTTTACTTCCCGAACACATGAAACAGTTCTCATTGAAAAAGAAAAGACAAAAATGAAGTACAAAAACATAAACCTTGTTACCTAAAAGCACTACATTGTTTAAGATGGAATTGCCAAAAACTTAATAGTTATAAAACTATTCACACATTCACCAAGAATGTTAAAGTGACATAGTAATCAATAGATAGAGGAGGAAAAGGGCCCAAAACACCTATAAAAACACATCGGCATTATCAAACTTGACGTAATTTTTTTCCAGGCAAATTGTAAAATTAGTGGAACAGTAAGATAGAGAACTAAAAAAATGTTAAAATGACAAATTAATTAACAAATAGAAAATAACAATGGCCCAAATACATTGAAAAGTGGCAAGTCTACGTCCACTGTCATTACATGTAATTCCCATCTTATATATATATATAGTAAATGGCCAAATTACATTATAATACTAAAAGAAAAAAAGAAACAAAAAAACTTATTTAAATTATTATTGAAAATCTAATTAATTAAAGACTAATTAGAGAATTAAGGCATGCCAGAATCCTTGCATGGATGACAAGTGGAGTCATCCATGCAAAGAGGGGGGAAGGGAACCTTTTAAAGCAGGAGGAGAATGGAGGGATAGAGTGGTGCGAGGAAACTGTATTATGTCAATTTTGGGGAGGAACCTAACTTTGGGCTTAATTTTATTGACTGGCATAGTTTTTACTAGTTAAGGGATTGGGGGCTCTTCTAGCTAAGGGGTAGGTTTGGTGGAGAGTTGTCCCCCACCTTTCAATTGCCTTACTATGGAAGTTTTGTAGGAGTTGTTGCTATTGGGTGCCGACAATCGGTATGGCTGGAGGCTAAAACAAGTCAAGAGATTGAGTTATAATACATGTAAGTTTCTTTCATTTTTCTTATCTTATATGGTAAATGCTTTAGTATTTATAAATAACGTGAAAATACATGTTCTAAATGAGATCGAAATTTAATTTTGTACAATGCAAAGGTAAATTTCAGTCCATAGTAAAATTTATCTACTTATGACGTTTTTTTCTAAGTTAAATTCGCTTCACTTGCGGGTACTACACTACGTCAACAAACTCGGCATGGTTTTATCTTAGGGAAACTACAAAAACAATGGAGTACTAACGCAAAGAACTTAAGTCACATGAATTGGTTCGTGATAGGAAATGTTTGTTGTTCGACAAGATATGAAACATGAACATAAACTCTCATTGTGGTGTGGGCTAAATGGGCATATTTAAGTATGAATAGTGTGGCTTATCGGTGTAGGGTATGGACAACGTGGGTATAAGTGCATGTACAGGATGTATGAAACCCCTAACCTTTGAATCCATGATGTGAGAAGAGAGCGTAACAAGGGAGCAGAGCCACGCTTGAGTTGGTAGCCTTGGAAAATCTAGAGAAAAAGGTGTTGAACCACACAATTGACTAGTTTGACTTGTTCGAATGAAGAGTAACATGGGTGTTTTGCCCACCCTTGGCCTCGTGAATTACAAAAAATTATAGAGATTTAGTTAAATCACGTCGACCTCATATAATCCATGAGGTCTACGACCTAATCCAGATTTATAAATGTTCCTTTGATGGGAAGTTCTTGTTGGCTATGACCATCCTAGGGTGGGGTAGGTATATTGGGAAGAAAGATGAATATAGAAGAGTGCCTACAAACCACATTTAAGAAAGAAACGCCTATTGATGTAAAAATGAACAGGTTAAACACCATCAAAATTAAATCGTATTTCTATTTTTTTTTTTAATATAACTTGGCCCAAATTGTTAAATTGTTAGTTCTATAATTCCACCACCTTACCATATAAATTCCGTGAACCAAAGGACTATGCTTTCGACTATAATTTCTAGCGGACTTGAATTATGAAAAACCTCTCCCTAACCTTGCTCTCATGTTTTTTTCTTTTTTTACAATATGTAGAAACCCAAGCCATCACACAATTGCCTCACTTGTGCGAGCTACTCTATCTTACAACTTGGATGAAAAACAGAAACCAACCTTAATGTTAAATGCAAAAACGATCTCTCTAGCGAAAGTAAACTATCACCAATCACCATGGTTGCAGGAGGACTTGCCGGTAATGCTCGCATGTTTACTCGGTCGTCGGCCCAATTACACGATGGAAGAAGATCACAAGACTTAGTTTGCAAAAATGATCCGTACTATGAAAAGAGTGTAAATCGCTCGATGTAGATTATTCTATTTTATTAAATATTTTCGAGCCTATTTCCAAGGGATTGACCTTCAAACCAACATCGAACCTTTACTTTGATTCTTTCCAGGTTACCTCTTTTCATCGTGACCAATTCCATGACTTTAAGCATAAATGATTCAAACCGACAATCAACCTTTGCTTTGATTCTTTCAAGGTTACCTTTTCATCGGACCAACTTTCGATAGGACAGTCAAAAATCCTACGATACAATGCTAACATCACCCCACATCGTATGATGGATTTCGGTGTATTCTGGCTCTCCTTTGTGCTTTAAAATACAAAACCCTTGTGTGTTTTACATAGATCTATATTTGTGTGCAAGCGTTGTCTGCGGGGTTCTTGTCTGACAAGTGATCAATTCGATGGCGTCTCGAATGAATGAGATCTGGATCGTACTTCTATTGGCGTTTTTCAGACTAAATGTTGCAGTTAATGCCATACGGAATGTGGAGAAACTACCCAATGAATCTCTGAATTATTCCATCTTAGATCTCAACCAGCAGCATCAGTCTAACAATAACAATCCCATTGTGTATCCTACCAGAGTCGAGCAAATTTCATGGAAGCCCAGGTAAAAATTCTCCTTAGAATTCTTTCTTGTTTTTTAAAGCTTTGGAAGTTCGTCCACGTGATATTCCCTTCAGATTTTCGTTTTCATTGTATGGTAATTGCTGAAGATTACTGAGAACAAAGATTATTGTTTCGATGTTTTAGAATTCAGACACCCACAGACATCTACTTTTAGTACTAAGCAATGTTTTTTGGATTCTTTGCAGAGCTTTTGTATATAGAGGGTTCCTTTCCGAGGAAGAGTGCGAACATTTGATTTCTCTCGTGAGAATCTCAGACTCTTTATCCCCTGTTTTCAATTAGGAAATACACCATACACACACAGATATACAGATATACAGATATTTGACCAGGAGACCCATTCCGGTCGCTGTTCTCCTTTCCATACTCGCCTTCAAATTACTGTTGTACACAACTGATCAAATTTAAATGCATAACATAAGCTCTAAGTGGGGGTCAGGGAGATCACGTTTCTTATTTCCAGAAATCCTTTAGCTTCATTTCTTGTTCTGTTCCTGTTACCTGTTCCATTACCATTTCCCGTTTTGGGTTATATATATATAGAAAGCTGTGTGTAGAGACTGGAAGCCCTGCTCATGTCAGGGAGGGGGTGGGCCTCCAAGCACGTGGCATGAGCAACTATTATATTTTGGGGTCATCGTTGTCACTCCAAGAGAATTGAACTAATGCTCTTGTGTGTACAATCTAGTTTTGTCCTTTGCCACTAGGCCAAACCTACTTCATTCAAAATTAAATATGTTGTGCAGTAATCCCAATGATACTAACTAGGGAAAACAGTAGACACAGAGTTTGAAGTACAAAGCGTGGTAATTTTTGTAAAGGTTAAAATTGGTGTCAAAATTGAAGGACATCTTGCAACAACATATAGGTTGTATTTTCTGCAATCTTTGGTGATTTTTCATTATTTTAAAGCTTCAATAGAGTTTTGCGCTGCGATGTGCATGGCATATTAGAGACACGATCTTTTGTTGTGGAGTACTACAGACATCCTAACAGTTCATTAATCTAATTACATGGAGCTTTATCAGTGGAAGAACTATAATGAGAATTTCTGAATTTTATCAGCAAGTGCTACTCATTTGGTACAAACTAGCCTATGGGCATATAAGAAGTGGAACATGAAGAACATGGGCTGGCATCATGGATGAAAGGAATAGAAAGTTTAAGAAAATTAAAACTAAATAGTATTTAGTCTAATGGTCTAATTTGAAGAGGTAGTTGTTAAAGTTGGCCTCATTGATGACAATTTCTCCCTTGTAAGGAGAGATGTTAGATCCCAGATTTAAATGAAAAAGAAGAGATTATTAAGCAATTTAATGCACAAGATTGGACATATTGCATTATGAATAATAAATGAAATGAGTTTCTGCACACCTGAAACACAAGCCAAGAAACGAAGTGATAGTTAAAGCATTTGCATGAGTACAAGCGCACTGAAGCAACCATGAGAACTATGATGCTTAAGCTATTCATTGTTTGCACGGTGGACAAAACCCAAACTATTGGAGAAAGTTATATTTATTATTGGTAGCTCAAACCACATGATTATAGTCCATCCCACATTAGGAGACTGCTTGCATGGGACTGTACCACTTCTCTATATAGCTAAATCCTCAGCTCCATATCACGCAAGGATAAAAAAGTAAGGTTGGCACATAAGGCACACCCTTAACCTCGCCATGATTTCTCATTACCACAACACATGGCAACACAGGTATTGCAATATATATTATATGCAAAAGTAAAATGCTAGCCAAAATACTAATTGGTCATGGTGGAAAATATATGCATATAAGTAAGTAGATACCAATCAGATGTCTGTGTGATTGGCATGGACTTGTTCCCATCATGATCATCCATGTTTACAATGCATTCCAATTCATTATGTCACTTGACATTACAAATAAGGTTCCCGGTGATAAAAACATGCATGCATTACATAAGTTAGTTATTAAAATTACACATGTACTATCATCATGCCAAAAACTGTAAACAGTGTCCATGGAAATTGACTATAAATATATCAAGACATTAATCTAATAGGTCTTTGGGAAAAAATATACATATTGGTCCTATTACCTCTCAAACCCTCACCTCTAGGTAAGATAAGATAAGATAATTTTATTAATGTCCAACAAATGACCACAAAAGTAGGTCAATGGGATTGTGTGGTATCATAATGTCAATATAAAGTGGGAGTGCTTAGGCGGCTCCTATATAAAGCAAGATGTAAGATTCTAACCTAAAAACCAAAAAGAGCTAACTCCAGAGATGGAGAGCCAACCCAAAAGAAATAAGTATAAGGAGAGCCAATATAGAAGAAAAATATACAAGGAGACTCGAGAGTGGATCTGGGATCTGTGATCCAAAAATGGTGAGTATGTCATGGTACACTGGAAACATTGGAAGCGTCTCTCCTAACATTCCAAGTTGAATGAAGTAATCTCGCAATATTAATCTACTTGAAAGAAGAACTGGAAGAATTGGAAGGGGAGCTATAATGGGTAGTGTGTCGTCTGTGAGAGTGGGGAGCTTGCTGCCGTGATTTGGATGCAGATAGTCGACTACTGGGATGGGGCCGAGACTATCAACATCGTTGGGGTTGGGCATACATAGAGGTTGTTTGTCCTAACTGATTTGTGGTCAAAAGCAGTGTCGTCCTTTGTCAGTCTCTTGGTGCCCCTAGAGAAGGGGAGCACTGAAAAGAAGGAAGTGATTTGCTGAGTGGAGGTTGGTCTTGACTACGAATGTCATTGGAGGAGAGAATGAAGCCGAAGGGCCTCCTGCAAGTATAAGGTCATGCATCTTTGATCCGGATACCTGAAGAAACTAGCCAAGGTCTGAAGCTCGCGAGAAGGTCCCTGAAAAGACAATGAAACCGCCTATGAATCTTGTAATGGATAGGACATCAAAAGATGAAGTGCTCCTCAGTCTCAATCTCTTGAAGACGACAAACCTGGTTGTTCCCGTTTGATCGGTCAATCTGGTGATCTGTCTCAACCTTAAGACAATGAGAACCTACTTTGAGTTGACCCAAAGTGATACGAAGAGCACGTGTTCAATGGCGGAGTGTGTAATGGGGTCGGACAATGAGACCGTTCCTCAGATCCATGAAATATGTAGCATAAAAGTCCATCTTTGGAATTTACCCACCTTGATGGTTAATCGAGGTGACTTGCACGAACTGTTTATAAATTTTGTCTCATATGATTATGCTCAACTCCTGCTTGGTAGGTAAGAGCTGGCCAGTGCGCCCAAGGAATACTAGAATGGAGGAATCCAATCCATTGCTATTCCAATAGATGCCAAAAGATCCGTAAGCCCAATATCTAGTACAACCCGAAGGGTTAGCTAAAGTAATTGACTGTGATGAAAGATAGGCCAAGTACGAGTATTGATCTCGCCCTATTGTTGAGTAAGTAAAGCTTCGAAGGCGGAGTAGGAGTGAGACAAGACTGAACACCGCTTTAAGTTGAAAGGGGCGGGCATCAAACTTTGCAAGTATGATGGACCGAGGAACTGTCTACTTGCATCTGATGATGCGATGGAGGAGGAGGATCTGCAATTTGTCTATTGTGGCCTAATCAATGTCTAGTAGACAAGGCCCCCAAATCTCTGAACCATAGAGGATTGTGGGTCGAATGAGAGTGTCTATGAGAGACATTTGGGACAAGATGTCTTGAAAATGGTTGATGAAGCACTGTCTCTCGAGAAGGGCTAAGAATCCATATCCTTTGTTGATTCGGGGCTGAAGGGCATGCCGTAAGTTGAAACGAGGTCTTATGAATTGTACCCCCAAATAGGTATAGGTGCTAGTGATCTCAATCTCCTCTCCTCGAAAAAAAATGAATATCTATGAGGAGTTTCTTTGATATGTTGAAGATCATGACCTTGGTGTTACCCAGGTTAATTATCAATTGACGAAGATCACAAAAGAGGGACAAGGCATCTAGTTGTCGCTGCAACCCCTCCGGTGAGGATGCCAGGACGACCATGTAGTCGACAAAGAGCAGGATCGAGATCAAGACATGATGGAGAAGGCACCCATCTCCGTCTTGGATGTGCTCATGTAGGAAGGACTCTAGCTTGTCGATGTATATCCCAAATAAAGTAGGGGAGAGGGGACAACCCTGCTTGAGCCAATGTGGATAAAGTTCGATATCTCGTGGGCTGTGCGAAGGCGGCCAAGGATCGACTCATTATGTCGAGAAGGCACATTTCTATAGCCCAGGTGGGGGGGAAGTGTCTGTCTGTCCCATAAAAAAAAAGAATGCATGCATCGGTGTGCTATAGCATAGTGGAGCCCGGGTGGGGGGAAGTGTTCGTCTGTCCCATAAAAAAAAAGAATGCATGCATGAGTGTATTGTAGCATGGTGGTGAGAGGGATGTGTGTTGTAGTTTAGTGGTGAAAGGTTTGCGTATTTGATCCCTCTCGGCGCTTTGTAGAACCAGAGTTAAATAGGTCTATACTAGTATAATCTCATAATGGTGGTTAGAAGGGTCTTGTAATTGCCAATGTCTTTGAGCCACTGGAATAGTGCCACTATGGGGACAGAGCCAAATGCTTTCCGAAAGTCTACAAAACAACAATAAACTTTCGAAGAGCAATGGCATGCCTCCTCTATGATGGCTCGAAAAGTGAGAATGTCGTCAGTGGTCTGGTCTGTCGGTTTGAATCCCGCTTGTCCTCTAACCCTGAGGTGTCTCCTCTCAAGCTCATGGGAAAGCTGCATATTTAGGATTGTAGCATAGAGTTTGGAGAAAGTGTGGCCAACCATGATCGTTCTATAGTTATTGGGATTTGCACTAGGGCTCGATTTGTGAATTGGGTGAATAATATGGTGTGGCCAAGGTTCTGGGAATCCTGTATGGGCCACGTCGTTAAACATATCGTCCAGGTAACAGTCCAATGCGTGGAGGCCATGTTTGAAGAACTCATCCTGGAATCCCTCCTCATTTGCGGCTTTACTAGAGCTCATGACCCAGATAGCCTCTCGAATGTTGTGTGGGGTAAATAAGAAGCATGAAGAGGGGGGAGAGGTAAACTGGATAGGGTGCTGCCCCAGGATATCATAGAGGGAGGAGGTATGGGAGAACAAGGAATTCATCTCAAGATCAGGCGGGAGATGGGACTGGCAGGGGAAGAGGATACGCCAAAATATTTTGGGGGAGTGGATGAGGGAGGTACTCAACTCTTGTCTTTGATGAGAAATAAAGAGGCATTTCTTATGGTGGAGGAGTTGGCTGTAGGAGGCTTTAAGGTCACAATAGGAGGGGTGGCCATGAGTGAAGGCATGTCGAAGTTGGGTGTGGAGGTGTTTACAATCCTTATCATACCACTAGTTTATGGGGTGGGACCCATATTTTGGGGAATGGAAGGCACACCGAGTTAGTTAGGGATAAGTTTTAAGGGTGACCTCCCAAATGGTGGATGAAAGATGAGTGTACTTGTTAGAGATAGATGGAAGGGATTCAAAACGAGACACGAAGGGGAGCATCTAGCTAAGAGTGGAAGTGAAGGTGTCGCGGTCCTCCTTGGAAAAAAGGATAGTGGTCAGGGGTGGGCTTGGAGTGGTCAGGGGTGGGCTTAGAGGGGGCAGGGGCGGGCTCATAGGGGGCAAGGGCGGGGTTGGTGGGGCGTCAATCACAAGGGAGAAGGAGAGGAGAGAATTGTCGACCAAGGGGATGGGAGTGATTGAAAAGTGATGAATAAAGGGCAATAGGTCTTGGATGGAAAGGATGTAATCCACTACACTTGCACCCCCATCGTGAGGTTAGCAAGTAAAGAAGTGGGAAGATGGGAAGGCCGTTAAGGATTAGAAGCTCATGAGATTCTCCAAGCCTGAGGAGATGTCTGCCATATCTTGTAAGAGGTCCCAAAGCATCCTCAGATGATCAATGAAGCCCCACTCAAGCTGGATCAACCTCTTGAACACAGAACACATCCTCAAAGTGGTCGTGTAGAGGGATCTGAAGAGCTCTGGTGCGGGCGTTGAAATCGCCTAATAAGGCGACCTCTCCCTGTTGAATATTAGGTGATGCTAGAGTACAAATCCAAGAAAGAGTCGTCGTCAAACTCGCTATGCATAGAAAATTGAGAGGTCGGGGGGGAATAGTAGACTGCTATGTAAAGATCTCTGAGGAGAGGGGGTAATTTGCTGAGCTAGACCCACATGAACCTGGCGAACCCATCTTACTGCCACCAAAGAGAGTTGGCCCTGGAGGGAGTCTCTCATTAGACATGCTACTCCACCTGAACCTCGGAGCCCACCTTAAGATCTAATTTCTTGTGGACAAGCGGAGAACTAGTGATAACCTGTAATGTCCGAAAGTGGCGTGACAGGGCTCTCATGGGTCTCGGTAAGAAAAAGGACATCAGATGAACTAAGGGAATCATATAACATGCCCAATGAAGATTAGAATGACCTATTACTGTTTTGGCATCCCAATGAAATCCCCATACCCTGCCTCCTCCTCCGTTTGACTAGTCATTTAGAGAATTTGGGTCGAGAATATCCAAGGGGTGAGGTATCTCGAATAATGGCCCGAAGGTCCCAGATAACTGCCCATTTCCTTGCCTACCAAGTTGCTGCAATTAGCTCCCTGGAGTGTTTCAACTCAACAGCCTGTGATCAAGTGATTCCTGTTATATTGTTTAAAACTTTAACGTATTTGAGATGGCCCTTGTCGCATAAATCATTAGTCTCCAAGGGAGTAGATTCTACCACAGAGAGCTCAAGTGAGGTCTTGAGGAATTGTTATCTCGCAAACTCTAGTTGCCACTAAGGGAATCCCATCCGGGACGGTAGAGGAGGGACAGCTAAGCTGGTGACACTTCAAACACCAAGTCCACCACTCAAGTGAGCGGTTGTCACACCGAACAGTGCGCTTGTCACTTTGGACAAGGCTCAAAGGCCAAGTCGAGGGGGAGACCCTACTCAACCAGCCAAGGTTGAAACTCAAAATCAGACACCTACAATCCCAATGATGAACAATGGAAAGCAAGGATGAAGTGCCTATAATGTCTTAAGACCCTTTCCAACCAATGAACTAGGATTTTGGATGAAATCAGAGCGTTCAATTAGATTATTCCAGATCTGATATATGCATAACAAATGGTAAGTTTGAAGGAATAAATGGCTGGAAATTGACTCAAGCAAAAAAATTAAACTAGAAGTAGAAAATGTATTTCTCCCAATGGGGAAATGACTCAAAATAATTATGCATGCACGACAGAAATAAAATCAGTGATTAAGAAGCGCTTTTAACACACGAAAACTTGGTTTTAGATGATATTAAATCAGTACAAAGCAAGACCAAGAGTATGCACAAACCCAAAACCAAACAGCCAAGTGAAAAGACCAAAAACGCCCAAGGAGGGCGCAGGCCAGCAAGCAACCAGCGCCAAAATCATGGGTAAATGGAGTCGAAAAAGTATGGGGCTTTGAATTTAAGGTTTTCTAAGCAAAACTAAGGCGGGTTTAGAACATAAATAAAATCCTACGGTTAAATTAGAAGATGTAAATTTTTATGGTTTTCTACTTATGTAGAAATTTCTCAAAACCACTTAGAAAATGAGATTTGAGAGAAATGAGTGATATACTTACTTGATACCAGGAGAAGTGCTTGATTTGTTGAGTATATGTAGCCCAAAGGTCAAATAAGAGAATTTGTTAAAGTCCCAAGTTGAAGTCGACTTGCCCAGGTTCACCAATTTGCCCCTTTCTACCTGTCAACACAATGGACAAAACATCAGATTGCTAAACAAGAGAAAGGAAACTACAACAAGGTAAATAAGATAAAGGAAAATGCTTGACATAAATAGCAAAAACACTCCCTGTTGAAACCAAATTCAGGAAGGTGGAGCAGCAATGGCATCCAAGTGATGCGCCCTCCTCCAAGAACCCTCGCCTGCCACAAATAAGGTGAAAAGAGAAATACCGAAGACAACAACAGTATCTCCTAGTGCAATGAGAGTACAAAGACAATCAACTCCTCAAGAATTCTCCACAAGAACACAAGATAGAGCTGCAAATGATTTCTCTCTCTATTCAATTCCAAATGGTAAGAGTGCTAAGAAGAGTTACAAATGAGTGAGTTCTCTTTTAAATAGAGAAACTCCATACACAATCCCTAGCCAAAGAGATGAATGGTTGAGATTAGATCTCTTGATGAGAGATCAATGGCTGAGATGAATCCAAAACATTAAATATTTTCCATAGTTACAAAGAGGGGGGCGATTTTGCCCAAGTGCGCCCATGTGGAAGAGGGACACACACTAATGCTGATCTAAATGTGAGTTGGGGGACACCTAGGGGGGCGTCTTTAGACTGTTTTGACCCCCTAGGACCCTTACAAAGAGTTCCATAGCATAATTTTACCAAAATGCCAAAGTTTACAAGTGAAAAACGCCCATGTTGGCTCAAATTCGTCCCCTAGAGAGAGCTGGGCCCTATGGGAGCCCCACATCAATAGATTGAAGTCCAAACATAATCAAAATGATATATATTTACTCCCTTTACCCTTACTCACCCAAGCATTAGCCACTTCAATGTCTAACTTAGCCAAATTTTGATTTTTCCTTTTAATTTTTGCTGGTTCATATGGCTGAAAGTGAAAATTGCCATTTTGGGCCACTTCCTTTGCCCGGATTCATGAACTGTCTGCTCCATTGAGATCATAGACCCCAAATCCACCACTAATGGTAACTTGAATGACCGGAATCCATCGTGTAGATACATTTTGCCCAAATCCAAGCATTTTTAATTAAACCAGGGCCATGCTGGCCATTAATAAATTAAAATCTCACAAATGCCTTCATATTTTTGTAGTCTGATGCTTGGGGGCTTGTATGGGACCCCAATAGTTGCCAAATAACCAAAATCGAAACTTCAGTTCCAACTTTTCCCAGGACCCATTTTCGGCTTGGTCAAACAGGGTTGACCAAGTCAAAACTAGTCAAACATGGTAATGGCTCAACTGTATGCACCTGCCAATGCCACATAGGATGCCATGGCTTCCTTATTTATGTTAGTACCGAAACTATAAACATTTGGTGATAAAACACAAGATGATCACAATAAATATTTTCTCACAAAAATAGGCCCAAGGCAAGGTGGGCCAACCACTTCTCATGAATTATCCACAGTTATGCACTTATAGATTTGGTCATTCAGCTAGCTATGGGTGAGGTGGACAACAAGGCTTGAGGACAAGGTAGTGACCGAGACCAAGAGAGTGTGACCCTTCAGATAGACATGGGAAACAAGGGACCACAATGACATAATTACACCAGAGAAACACTAGGGAAGGGAGGTGCCTCACAAATGGGTAAAGTGCAGGGAAACCTCCACTAGTCTTTAGCATACACCTTGCGGCTTACATCCAAGCCTGCATTAGGTTCCGTGAGGATCTTTGCTAAAGCCGCTGTGACTGGGTGCACAGCTAACTGTAACTTGGGACTCTAGGGGACACTTAGAATTTGCTGTCCCTTACTCCATCTCACCTCCCAGTCCTTCTTTGGGACTCGGTGAGGAATTTAACCATTACATTATCATTCATTTATGTGGCCAAGTAGTCATTTTGATATAACATGTGTTCCTCATCTGCTTGGCCCTTTACATTTACATTTCATTGAGCCTTTTTGGCTTGATTTGACATTTACATTTCACTTAGCCTTTTTGGCTTTATTTGCATTTACATAAGGTAGGACAATGGTACTCACAATGCATGTAATGGTGGCGAGTGTGTATGGTTCAAGGACAAGTGGGGAACACCCGGTGAGTCTACACAATACTATACTGCATCACAACATCGGGGGCAACCGATCAGGAGTGAATCCCAGGTTTGAGAGTGCAAATCACACACTTTAGAGCCGAGGCACAAGTAAACATGGAGTCATAGTGTACTCAGAGGCCAAAGGGGGGAGGTCCTCAAGGTCACCTATCTTGGTCTTAGTCAGGGAAAGGAACTGGTCACGAATGGGTCGAATGAGTGGAGGATAGTGACAAGTGGGACCAAAGCTAGCTATCATGAGTCAAATGGTCAAATCTATACCATGGGGGGGAGTAAAATCCAATGTGCATAAACTGGAGTCTCTACTCAAAGTCGTGGACTGCCCTTGCCATGGGCCACCGATAAGTCTCCAATCGACACACAGATCATCAAGTAAGCCACCATATGTCAAGTCAAAGTACTAATATAAATAAACAAGCTTGAAGCACATCTATGAGCATAAATAATAAACCATATACTTGCCATACCATATACCTGCTACTGACTGGTGGATCTGAGGATTGAACTTCGACAACTGAGGGCATAAGAAGTGGCTAACCAACTATAATCTCTTCTGCTCTCATCAAGTTATGGCTAAGCTATCCATCTCAGTGGGGTCATGCAAGGGCAAGTAGAGCAAAGGGGTTTGGAGTACTGCTCAATGATGCTCTGGACAATAAAAAATACATAGTGCCCCCTCTGATCTCAGTTGTGGATCATCTCAAATCATATTTGCTCTGGCTCAAAAATATGGAAAGATGTCTTTGACCATAACTCTGCATCATGGTAGCCCCAACTAACATGGATGTGACAACAAGAACTAAGAGGGAGGCTGGGATATGGTAGCGATATCGCATTGAAGTATCTCGTTTTGTCTTAAATGTGCATGGGGATCTTCCACAATGGTCTAGCTTGAGCACTGGAACTGACATAAAAGGCATTGGAGTTTACGTCTGTTGAAGCTATTGTGCTAACCCTAACAAATAACAAATCTTGGCAACGGTGGAAGCAGTAGATGATTTCACTCCGGAGCTAGTGATCTCTTGGATATTGCGATACAATCTAGTGATATAAATGCCTTGCTGGAATACCCACAGTTGCTGAGGTGGAAGAATGTGTCGATCAATTGCCTTGAATATGCCTCAAATAATCTTGTCACTGTGATAATAAGTACAACTATAGAAAACCTTTGTAAAGTCTAGATACCTCGATATACTCGATTAATCAAGAAGCACGACAAGTATCCCATTGACAAGACGTGAATGAATGTTGACGTATAGCTGCAAACCATTTGAAAATATTAATTGTTGAAGTAAAGTATGTAGTCCAAGGATTGTGGAAATAGTTGAGGTTGCCGAAACGTTCCACAAGTTAATGATTGAAAGACTAATATAGAATACCATGGGTTTCAGATGTCATGCTTAACCAAGGCTACGAATGCTGATACTATTATAGATTTAAATTTGTTTTTATAACCCTGCAGATGTATGCGGATAGGTAATGTGCCTTGGTCTCGATTAATGTATTGCTGAGACTGCCCATTTAGTTACCTTTGAATTCTTAGTCTTGAAGATGCCGATCTGAAGATGCCTATCTATAATATATCTTGTAATGTTGAAATATCTGTTTCTGGTGCCAACAAGAGGACTTTGTAACGAGCCTTAATATGTCCTTAGATTCTGCTTCTAACAACACTCCTATTGCACTTGTGAGCGACCTCCTGCAAATAGTAATGGAAAAAGGTATGGAAGATACATATAGGGATGGCAAAACGATGCCATTTTCGAGGTTCATCATTAATCCTAAGTGCTAACCTTAGGTACTTTGGTTAATTAGTGTGATTAATTCTATTTCTTCATTGATTTATATTAAGCACACTAAAACCTTAAAAACCCAAGGTTAAACACTTTAATTAATTCATTACTTAAAAATTACAATTATTAACACTTCAAACTTATGGAGACCCTAAGTTGATAGGTTCTCATTCCATTAAATACTTAAGTGTTAATTATTTGACTTATTATCTTAGTCAGGTATCCTTTTAATCATCAATTAGAGGAGTGCATCATCTAATGAGCATTTACTTGTTAGGCACATGATACTTCACCAGTAATCACCATGAAGACATGCGAACACATCACTCTGAACCTCCTAGCCAACCATCATGGCTACCACTTAATTGTTAAGAAGTACAATCTGTTATTGAAGAACACAAGTGTACCCATTGACCATCCAAATCTCTAGCCATGAAGAACTGTAAGCTCTATCCTTGTGAAAAATTTCACAGTGATGTGATGAAAATCACGTGTGATCCTTATACAATATGAGGGGTAACACTTCCTAATTTGCTTGGGGTATGCAAAAGTGTTGCAAGGTATGTTAGGGTAAGTATATGGGTACATTTTTGTTACATGGTACAATAAATACAAATTACAAACTATAGCTATGTGTACCCATGCAATATTAGGAAGCAGTTGTTGTATAACCAAAAGATTAGAAGCTTTGATTCTCTAATCTTTCTAAATTCGTACATGCGGTGTTATATTCTCTTTTTTATTTTTTGCAATCAAAAACTTGGGCCCAGGTTCTCTAAATATGCCTTTCTGGATATTGCAGAATATTCCCAGAGCATGGTCTGTTTAAGACGCAACACAAAGTGTAGGCCCTGTCTTGAAAGACTGGCACATGAAGTATGATAAATTGTTCCAGCAATTTTGGTTATAATAACTGATAATGTATGTGTAAGACAGCAGTGTGCCTAGGATTTAATAGGTGCAGCTTATTTAGATTGAATATATGATTTCTCTGTTGTAGCATACAGTTTGGTAAATGTAGAAAATAATATTAAATGCCTGTAGAACACAATTGAATCATAACCTATCATGCTGGCAGCAAACAATTACATATTGCCCCTGTAAAGCATTCTTGTTGCCAACTCCAATATCTTTATGGTGAACAATTATCCCGGTTATGATAATTTTTAATTCCATGCATTAATAATTATCTTTATGGTGACCCAGTTGTCTAGGCAGCTCTCCCATACAGGAGGCCACTGCTATTGTTATGGTGGCACTCCGATATTGGAGTGCACTGCCACAATCAGTGGATCTCCCATATGGTAGGCCACCACACACCTAGTGGCTCTCCTTGAGGACGCCACTACATGCTGCTCTATATATAATTAAATGTGTGTGTGTGTGATCAATCTAATCGTATTAAATAATAGTTTGCTGAAGTAAAACCATCATATTAATGCAATGCACTTCGAATTTTTTTTTTGAACAGGCACACACACACACCCATAAGTAGATAGGTACACGTGTATCAAGGTCGAAGTGTCGTCCTATATGTTTATATAATAATATTAATAATCTAATTTTAAGTTCACGACCAAGCGAGACACCAAATTGGTGTATGGGACAAGGGACCCCCTATGCGCAGCGATTTAACTGCTAAAGTCTACAGAGGTGTACGTAGTACGTACCCTACCTCCCTCCAGATTTGAACCTGTCACCTCCCAGGAGGAAACACAAGTTCTTAACTGTTAGGCACATGCATATAAGTAGCATGGGTACATGTACCCAAGGGTCATATTCTTCATACCTTTACCCCATATCAGAGATGTACCCATACACCATACTGTGAACGTACATGTACTACTCATAAGCTAACATACATGACCATACCTTGCAACACTTACGCATACCACAAGCGAATTCGGACACATATCCTGATTTCCCATACATTGACACTAATTTTAGCATGGAAAAAAAGTTCTTTTAATATATAAAAAGCCACAATAACGTTGAGTTTGGAGAGAACCCAGCAAAAAACCCTAAAAAACTAAGTGTTGACCCCATTTAGACCATTAAATCCTAATTCATGTTCACTTTTGCATTTTCAATTTAGCTATGTGAGCTTGGAAGAGACCAACTAAGAAGGGAGAAAGTAGGCCATTATTCACTAAAGTACCAGATGGTGGAGGAATTAATTCTCCGAAAAATATGTGGGGGAGGTGCTTAACTCAATGTGATGTGCATTTTATTATGCCATTGTCAAGCTCACGTTTTAAGCTTCTGGAGAGACAGACACTGCATGCAACATTATGCATATCTCCAAGTTGTAATGTGTGGGGAAGGGTGAAAACATTGGCAATATTCTATGTCAAAAGGTAGTTTGGATCTTTGACATGTCTGTTATAAGAGTACTGCCTCTGCAATTTTTGAAAAGCATTGCAAAGAGTTCAGATTATGGTTTCGGTCTGAAACTATACTAAAATGTAAGCTTAAGTTGAAATTTATTTGTCTGTCTACCTTGTTATGCCAGCTTGTCAGAACTTCCTTATAACTGGTTTAATCATGTTATGCGCAAAATCCTTATGCATGTTTATTCGTTTATTGTTGAATATTTGATGTTTTCTTATTTAACATGTGATGTGCACATATATTATAAACTAACTAGGTTTTAGATTCAAAACTTACAAATGTATCAGGGAAGAGAAACAGAAGACATATCATGGAAGATGCATGCATTGGTCAATGTGTATTTGTATGAAGTTATAAACAGTTTGATGAATAAGCCTTATTATAACAATGTCAAAGAAAGTTCATGCATGTGGCCACTATATTAACGTTTAGATACTTATTTTTGTGAAGCAAACACATCCTTTATGTAACACAGTCTGAGAATCACCAAGTAGATTGTCACAGGAATGGGGAAGATGGTCCTGATAGCTTTGGAGGTCATTCCCAGTGTCAGTTCAAAGGCATTCCTTTCTATGCTGCTCTAATATATTGCCAATTCTATGTATATGCTTATACACTGTCTCTTAATCTTCTTTCTCAAAGGGTACTCCAAAGAGTATGATTGCATTAATGTTTACAGAAAAGGTAAAACCTGGAGCTTTTCATGTAATACATCTAATGTGTGTGTGTGTGTGTGTTATAATTTCTATTCTCTATATAAATGTCACATGTTACCTTGATTTGTATATCAATTTGATCTGGGAACTATATTCTATGAATCGATGTACAGAGTTGCAGTAACATTTGCCATATGTTACTTGTATATTGTAATGACAGGAATATAAATGTGCTTGTTTCATGTTCTCATTGCCTTAAAGGACTTTGGGCCAACTGGAGAACTTATGTTCCATTTTTAAAGTTGAATTTATATCGCAATGGTTTTTATTCTTCACACATGATTTGGGTGTTGTACAGGCCAAGTCAGAACTTAAGAGATCTGCTGTGGCAGACAGTGGTTCTGGTGAGAGTACAGTGAGTGAAGTTCGCACGAGCTCTGGTATGTTTATACCTAAAGGAAAGGTCAGTTTCTCTTATTTGTTTTCTCATTATTATATCTTTTAGTCTTCTTGTTAAGGAAAAGTGAATCAAATGTACACACCAGCTTTGGTCCTTTCTGTCAAGAATTTCTTATCAAAATGTCTTACTTTTTGGCCAGTGATGATTTTGTCAAATCAATTATATTTTAATTTTTATGTTATTTTCCATGAGGTAATGTTTCTCTTTATTGCTTATCAGCAGGTTTGTTGATTACGGCATAATTGTTTTAAGGTTTACATTCTTTTTTCTGTGATATTAACTTATTATACATTTTTGTAAGTTCATTCGAATGGGATTACTCAATCTATGATCTGTCAAATTACTACTTTTCCTTTTTTGTATGGCCATAATTGTGACTCAATAAAATGACTTCTATATTTTTTTGGAGAAAATATGACTTATCTTGTCAGAAATTCATAGATTTACATAAGATCAAATATGTACAAGATAGAGAAAAAAGCTACCTTAATGCAAACAATACTGCAATAAGGTCTGAGTATGCACTGATGGATACATTTTTGACATCTTGTATCAGCAAAAATCCTTGGCTTTGACTTGTGTTTGACTTCTGTGTTTTGTTGGAGAAAATATGACTTATATTACACAGAAAATCATAGATTTACATAAGATCATATATGTACAAGATAGAGAAACAGCTACCTTAATGCAAGTAATGCTGCAGTAAGGTCTGAGTATATGCACTGACAGATACATTTTTAGCATCTTGCATTAACAAAAAGCCCTTGGCTTTGACTTGGGCATTTACCTAATCTACTGCCAATTTTTAAAAAGTTGAGACATCACTTACATCTTCTTTGAAGGAATACTTATGACACAATTTCCAGAGAGAATAGAGAACGAAAGTTTGTATGCATTGCCATAGGTAAGTGAAATGTCTGAAAACGAGCAAGCTACAATCTCCAAGCATTACTGCCTGCCAATGAATGTTTCCTTAAAGCAAGGAGGATAATTTCTTCTGAACTGTTTTCCAACAGTGATGTGAGAAGGAACATTCCTAGAAGAGGAGCTTGAGGGTTTCAGGTTTTGCCGCAATAAATGCACTTGTCATCTGCAAGTCCAATTCTGTCAAAGTGTGGATTCTGTAGGCAACCCTTGGTACAATGCTAGCCATGACAATAATTTGAGTTTGAAGGAGAGGTCATGTAGGACCAACCATTGCTTGTTCAGGTAATCGATTGAAATTTAGTATTTACCATTTAAAGAAGACCATCTTGCATTGAAAACTGAGGCTAGTGGGGTCTTTTCTGTATGAAAAGGGACAAGTTTTTGCTGTTATATTAAAAATATGGCTTATTATAAGCCTATTGCCAATCCCTCCAAATGGATCCCTTTATAACATTATTCACTTTTGGTAGATTTTCATCTTTAACGACACCCTGTAGCTCCTAGATAGTCACTCTGCTGGATGTCAACAAGCCCTTATACTGGGCATGGGTCGTCCATTCTGTTGAAGAGCTGTGATTTCCCATTGATCCTGCTGTAGAAAAGATATGCTTTTAGCTGAGTTGTCTTGACTGAAATCTTGTAAGCCCTGTTTTACATGGTACCAGTACCAGCGCACCTTCAGATGTGCCCCAGGGAGAGAGGGTCATTTTTTTTTTGACCAGGAGGGGTGTTATCCAACATTTTATGAGTGGAGGTTATGGCCAGATCCTTTGGTCCCTCTCCTGGGAGTACCGTGGCTTAGTGGCATTGCTAATTGCCTCATGAAAGGGCTTGAAGCCCTCAGGTTGGTGTCCGGGGCTTCTAGGGGTGGGTCACTGGATCACATGACCCCCACCTTGTTTTATCATTCCGGTGGCACTTCTTTCAGCATTGAGGTTTATGCCTCTCCTCCAGGCCACCATCCACACCCTCCTGGTCCTCTAGTTTAACAACGCCCTCTCTCCTTGGACTGTTTTTTATGATGACGTCATCCTTCTTCCGGGCCTACATTGCTTGATTAGGGGGGGGCGTTGAGGGATTTTTACTATTGTTGGGGTTAGATGGGGCATGACGTCCCCCCCCTTGCCACTCCAGCCTTCTGTTCGGAGTGTTTTGCTCATTTTTAGATATTTTAGTTATTTTTGGGTAAACTCTGGGGAAAATGCTCCAAGTTACCCTTAGATTTGATTATTTTATATTATCTTTGTTATAATTTTAAGTTGACATTTTATAATTTCAAATTGACATTTTAAAAGGCATGTCGGCCTGTATATTTTTGTAAAGTGAGTGTGAGAAGCTTAAATAAACTTCTCCTCACTTCATTTGAACATAACAACTTATGGGATAAAATTTATTATGCTACTCTTTTACCCTAGAAGGGCCTTATGAAGTGATGTGCACCTCTTGGAGAGATGATTCTTCTTGCTCTTGGATGAAGTTGAATGCTTTCTTTGTCTTGCTAATGCTTTGTGGATGCTAGAATGGTTGGAATAACTCATGCTCAAGTAAGTTTTTTACATTTTTAAGGTTTGCTTGATGAATGGTAGGTCAATTTTGCATCTTGAATGATTGAATGGTAGCCCTAAGGATACGTTCTCTTTGAATAAGGCTTTTTCTTGCTATTCTATCCTCATTGCATACTAAAAATGCTCTCAAGAGGAGGTTTTTACAAAGTTTGGCCTTGGAGCTCCAACTTTGTCTTAGTTTAGACTCTTGAAACCAAAGTTACAAACATCGCCGATATATCGCGATGCCAACCCTCCGGCGATATATCGGGAATATATCGGCCGATATTTTCCCCGATTTTTTGCCGATTTTTTCCTGATTTTATCGCGATTTTTTTTAATATATCGTGATTTTTTGCCTTTTTTTTTGCTCATTTGCCGTGTTTTGAAAACAAAAACTGTCGTGCCCATAAAAAATGTTGCATTCTTCATTAGTAATTGGTCATATTAAATGGTAATATTAAATTCTTAAAGTAAAAGTGACATTCTCCTTATCTTTCATTTTCTATCCTTTTACTTAAATTTTTAACATTACCATTAATTGTTTCAGGATGTTTGAGAGTGGTTCCAACCTCATTGGACTTCATATGCAAAAAGTAGAGTTTTAGATCCCATTCAGAATTCAACAGACTTAATAGTTTTTCAGGAGTTTAGGATTACAAAGTTTCCACTGGATTTTATCATGTATGAGGGTATGGGATTGGCATTTAATCAAGCACATCAACCCCTCAATGTACCTTGATGTTGGTCGTGTTGATTGTTGAACTCCTTTGTCACGACCTTAATAAAAATTTACTCTTCACTCAATCAAAATCACTTATTAAGCATGGGAAGTTTTTCTACCTTATTTTAACGATTGGATTAGGAAGTTTCATCAAAATTGTAAGGTGTTGAGTTGTTGACTAATGTTCCTGGAGGATCAACTTTGAGATTTAAGGTAGAGACAAGGACTAGAGCCTAGAGGAGGGAGGCATAGGGTGTTATTGATGAATAGGATCCCAATATAGGCAATGATTCACCAACATGTATTATTTATGGTTTATGTTTCACATTCATTTTTTTAAATGTCCTTGCTCATTTATTAATCAAAAATATGCATATACATACATAGCGATTTAAAATATACATAGAGTCCACTACAACCCCCATGACCGCTAGGGCCTTCTAGCTCTAGAGGCAAAGCCATTACTAAAGCAATTACCTTTGCTTGTAAAAGGGGTAGAGGGAATCAATTGTTTATTTACTTGATTTCATTGTATATAAGATACATTGATTGTATTTTTTGGTGATTCAATAGTCGGGGACTCGGGATCCAAGACACGATTCATTTTTTGTGTGAACTATCACTAGATGTCTTATACATCTTATATATCAGTTTTCTTTCCATATTCATGTGGTAATGTGTTTACTTGATGTTCTTGTTGCTTTAGATGTTTCGAAAATTGAAAAAAAATGAATATTTTTGTATTTTTTTAAGTCTGCCGATATATTGCCGATGTTTGCTGACACTTTCGCCGATAAATCCGATAATTTCTTTTTGGACCCTCGGCGATATATTCGCCGACATGATATTTGTAACTTTGCTTGAAACCAACCCTAGAGGTTGTTTCAAGAAGCCCTAACCTAGTAGCAAGGAGAATTACTTCCAAGAGGAAGGCTTGTCACCTTCTTCTAAGCCTAGGGTTTGTGGTAACATCCATTAAAACCCTAAGGTCGTCCATTTTCTCTACATCAAACCCTAGTTTGAATTTTTGTAGATATTATTGCTAGGTTAAACTTGCATTTTCATGGTAGAATTAGGGTTAAATTAGGTTTGCAATTTTATAACAAAAACCCTAAATAAAAAAAAAATATTTTTCTTCATTTTTTGGCCTCCCTAAAATTTCGGCCCTAAAATATCACCCCTAAATTCTCGCGACCCCCAAAATTTCGACCCTAAATTCTCACCCGGAAATTCTCGCGACCCTAAATTTTCGCGACCCCCAAAATTTCGGCCCTATATTCTCTCAACACTAAAATCTTAGCTCTAAAACCTCGACCCTAAATTCTCGCGACCCTAAAATTTCAGCCCTAAATTTTCGCGGCCCTCAAATCTTGGCCCTAAATTCTCGCGACCCCAAAATTTTGGCCATAAATTCTCGCAGGCCTAAAATTTTGGTCATGAAATCGTTGGCCTATCTTTTTTAACCCTAAACAGACCTGCAAAATTGCCAAAACTACTATACAAGCACCATCCTAACTCTCTTTGTTACTTTGTGTCTGACTCCATTAGAGGCACTGATCTATGCTTTAAGGTGTTTGGAAGGAATTTGGCATCTACTTGGCAGGTACATTAAAGGGCTCTCCCCTTGGGACAGCATTGGATCTCGAAGAAGTTAGGAGATTGGACAAAGGTGACAACAGTCCAAGTTTCTTATGTGATTGCCTTTCACTTGCAAGCCTAGCTTGCTAGTTTGAACGGTAACACCCTGCAATGCTTTTGACCTGTATTGTCCAATTCGAAATGGGGTGGAAAGGGAGGTCCCATCCCCTTGTGCTACCTGAAAAGTCCCAGGAAAGTCACTTAGCTACAACCTTTCAGGATTCCTAAATACTCTTGAGGACAACAGACCCCCGTATTCTGAAAAGATGTGGGGCACTGATGATATCCCATAATGTAAATTGCCCTGAAATTTTCCAATATGGCTACTTTGTGTGATCCTGTAGATAAGGAGTCTTTCATGGGGCCTCTTCAATAAAACTTCATACACCCACTTTGCTGCCAAAACCTTCACTTGTTCATAACTATCAATAAGTCCTAGTTTACTGTCCAGTTTGGGCATGATGCAGATGTTAGGTGACCATAGGAAGAATCTGTTCTCCTCCATACTTGGCCCAAAAAAATGCTCTTTGAATCTTCTCTAATTTAGGAAATTGACATTGACTTGGAAAGAAGCAAGAAACATAGTACACATGGCTAGCTTGCAAGATCTTGGAGATAAGATAAGATAATTTTATTAATGTCCAACAAATGACCAAAAGAAAGGTCAATGGGACTAAAAAGTACAATCATTGATACCAATCTATAGTGGTGTGCTAAGCTACCCTGAAAAGCTTAAAGCAAATAGAAGGTCCTTATACTGCCACCATTGGAACTTAAAATTTAAATTGCAACTTTGTAGGCACCATTCCCACATGGCAGAGAAGATATTCAAATTCCAAAGGGAATACCCAAATACCCTAAAATCTCACCTGGACGAACATACTTCCAAGATTGAGGAATCCAATCCATGGAATCTTTAGTACCAACAAGCCAAAATCAAGATTTGTGATCTCTTATGATTGCTCTTGAAATTGCACAAAAGGTATTGAGGTAGGTAAGAATACCCCCTACCAAACCTTTGCCTTACTCAATCTGAGAGAATCGAGTCATTTTGTAAAGTGATCATTAAGTACCTCTTTGTCACCAAGATCTAGATAGCTGGAATACAACCTTGCATATAGTTGCTATGTTGCTTCTATCGAGTATCCAAGTGCATCAACTACGAAGACATATAAGTAGATTCTCTACCAAATATTTAACAATAAGCAAGTTTCATGACACAAAAAGGAAGATTGAGACAACAATGCATAGATATAGCAATTTTGCAGAAAGTTATACATTCTTGTGATCAATGTTCAACACATACTAGGGTTTTTTCTGAGGACTAATAAATCAATAAAAGTTGGCCTGCACAAGAAAATTGGGATACCTAACTGCAAGGCATGCTTGAAGATTGAGGCATTTGGCATCTGATACAAATTGTAAAGAATGCAAGGTAGAGACGATTTGTTGCAATACCTGCGAACAAGCAACAACATGAGAAAATATAAATAAGACACCACCTAGACATGGAATTGTTGAAACAAAGCAAGGCTGTAGGGAAGATAGATGACACAACTTATAGACGAGATGATTATTGTTTTTCAGTGTAACACTGATATTTGTATTATTGCAGGCGAAAATGGTTTTTTCCTAACAATGGAATTCAAAGGATAGGCATATACCGAAAGATCAAACATACTAGGAAAAATGCCTAGTGAAAGGCCTCCAGTGCACATATGAAAACATTTTTGAAATGCTCATGAGAGAAATAAACAGTTGTATCTGTTATTTGTAGAACAATATGAGAACAAATGACTTAATAAAAAATCTAACCAGTGAAGGGATGTGGATGTTGGACAAACTTTTTAACAAGGAATTTTTTTTTGTGTAGGTTTTGTGAGGATTGTTGTGAAGTTTGAAATGCCTAGATAAGACCCATGAAGTTGCAGATAAGATAAGGTAATTTTACTAATGTCCAAATGACCACAAAAGTAGGTCAATGGGACTGTGTGGTACCATGATAACAAAGTGGGAGTGTAAAAGTAGCTCTTATAAAAAGCTAAAAGCAAAACTCAAGCCAAACCCTAGCTCTATTAGTGGAGAGCCTTCTTGGAGAAAAATATACAAGGCAAGATATGAAGAGAGCTGATCCAAGTAAGGAAAATGTATAAAGGGAATGGATCCGAGAGGTGTGATGCAAAAATAATGAAACATACACTATCATTGGCCATTGGAAGCACTGGAAACCCTAGAAGCATTGGGAGTACCTCTCCTACCATCCGAGGCTGACTGAAGGAAGCGCAAGAGAGTACTCTGTCCTGAGTAAGAGCTAGAAGAGGAATTGCGATGGGTAGTGCACCGCTTCCCGGAAGAGGGTGCTTGATGTTGTATTCTGGATGAAGTCATTCGGCTTCTTGGATGGGCCGAGATTGTCCCCGTCGTTGGTGTTGGGTGGTGGTAGAGGTGGACTGTTGTGTTCTAACTGAGCGATTAAGGTCTGTGCCACCTTTGTTTGTCTCTTGGTGCCCCTAGAGGAAGGAAGCGCCATAAAGAAGGAGTGATACCTTGAGTGGAGCCTGGTTCTGATTGAGAATGTCGTTGGAGGGTGAAGGAGCAAAGTTGGAGGGCTTCTTGCAAGTATAAGGCTAGACATCTCTGATCAGGGTATCTGAAGAATATAGTCAAAGTATGGAGCTTTGTGAGAAGGTCCCTAGAAAGGAAATGGAACCGCTCGTGGATATCGTAGTAAATTGGACATCGAAAGATGAAATGCTACTCGGTTTCAACCTCTCGAAGGTGACATTCTTGGCAGATCTTGTCTGACTGGTCGAGCTGGTCTTTCTCTACCCGGAGACGATGAGAACCCACTTTGAATTGGCCTAAAGGAATACAAAGAGCATGTGCCCAATGGCGAAACGTGTACGGGGGCCGAACAATGAGACCATCCCTCAGATCCAAGAAGTGTGTAGCATAGAAGGTCATCTTGGGACATAGCCCCCTTGGAGGGTTGATCCATGTAACCTACATAAAATCTGTATAAATGTCATATCTAGTGGTCCTATTTAGCTTTTTCCTGGTAGGTAAGAGCAAGCGAGGCGCATCCAAGGAATACCCAAAAGGAGGAAGCCGGTCCATCACAATATTGACATGCTAAAAGATCCGCAACACTCGCAAACTAACATCTAGAGTGGCTTGAAGTGCTCGCTAAGGTGATGGCCTTTGAAGAGAGATAGGCCAAGTATGTGTACTTATCATGCCCCTTCACTGTGTCGGCGAAGCTTCGAAGGCGGTGTAAGAGAGCAACAAGACTGAACACAGCCTCAATCCAAAAAGGTTGAGCACCAAACTCTGCGAGTACGATGGGTTAAGGTATTGTCTGTTTGCATCTGATGATGCGACAGAGGAGGAGGATTTGCACTCTCTTTGCCGAGGCCCAATCACAATCAAGTAGGCATGGCCCCCACACCTTAGAATCATAGAGGACCATGAGTCGGATAAGAGTATCCATGAGAGACATCTTGGATGAAATGCCCCCAAAAATGGTGTCTGAGGCACTTTCTCTCTAGAAAGGCTAGGGATTCGTATCCTTTATTAATTTGGGGATGAAGAGCATGCCGCAGGTTGAAATGAGGTCCTGTGAATTGAACCCCTAAATAGGTATAGGTGCTAGTGATCTTGGCCTCCTCCCTGTGAAGAAGAAATGAAGATTAGTGAGTAGACTCTTTGATCCGTTGAAGATCATAACCTTGATTTTACCCAAGTTGACCGTCAATTGATGAAGATCACAAAAGAGGGCGATGGCATCTAATTGTCTCTGTAAACCCTCTGGAGATGAGGCCAAAAGGACCACATCCTCAGTGAAGAACATAATAGAGATTAAGACCTGGTGGAGAAGGCACTCTTCGCTGTCTTGAATGTGCTCATGTAAGAAAGACTCTAGCTTATCGATGTAAATCCCAAATAGAGTGGGCGAGAGTGGACACCCCTACTTAACCCTAATGGTACTCTTGATGAAATTTGAAATCCTGTGGGTCGTGCGAAGACGACCAAGCACTGACTCATATAATTTCATAATGGTAGTCAGAAGGGTCTAAGAAATGCCAATGGCTCGGAGCCTTTGGAATAATGCTACTCTAGGGATAGAGTTGAACTCCTTTCGGAAGTCTACGAAGCAATAGTAGACTTTCAAAGAGCAGTGATGTGCCTCCTCAATGATGGCTCAGAGTGTAAGAATGTGATCAATGGTTTGGTGTGCTGGTTTGAAGCCTGCATGTCCTCTAGCTTTGAGTTGTCTTCTATCAAGCTACCTAGAAAGCTACAGAGATGCCATTGGGTTCCTATACAAGTGGGAAAACCGCAAGCACAATGGAGGCAATGCTTTTGTGCAGGAAAATGTGTCATCGAGCACAAACAAGATCAACATATTAATTGAGAAATAAATAGGTGTGTCTGCTATTTGCAGACAAGATAAGATAATTTTATTAATGCCCAATGAATGACTGCTAAAGTAGGTTAAAGGGACTGTTGGGTACAAAATGATGTCCATACAAAGTGGGAGCACTAAAGCGACTCCTATGAAAAGCATGATGTAGAAATTAAAGTATGAATCTAATATAAATCTCGGAAAGTTAACTCTGAAGATGGAGAGTCGATTCAAGAAAGAGATGTGCCAAGAGAATGGATCTCAAATATGTGATACAAATGGTACAAGCCTGTCATGGTCCACTGTAACAATCTCTCCTAAAAATTGAGGATTCTCAACATACAAGTTTGTTTGGAGGAAGAACTAGAAGAGGAGTTGGAATGTGTAATCTGTTGTTTCCTAGAGGAAGGGGCCTGTCTTCGTGATTTGGATGATATTGGATGACTGTTGGTATGGGACTAGTGCTGGCCATGCCATTGGGGTCTTGCGAAAATCAAGGTGGTCTTCAGGGTTAGCACAGATCTGGGGTTGGAAACAAGATTGCCATCTCTCTACCTCTTGTTTCCCTTGGTATATTGGCGCACCGTGAAAAAGGAAGTGATCCATTGAGTGGAAGCTGGTCCAGGATGTGAATGTGGTTGGAGGATGAGGGAATGGAGCTGGAGGGCCTCCTCTAAGTATAAGGACGAACATCTTTGGTTGAGTACCTGTATAAATTGGCCAAAGTATGAAGCTCCCTGAAAAGATGATGGAATCGCCCTTGGATCTTGTAGTAAACAGGGCAGTGGAAAATGAAGTGCTCCTTAGACTCAACCTCTCGAAGATGGCACACTTGGTAGATTTTGTCAGATTGGTCAATTTAGTGATCTGTGTCGACCTCAATTTTATGAGAGTCCACCTTGAAATGGCCTAGGGGAATACGAAGAGCGTGCACCCATTGATGGAGTCTGTAATGGAGTTGAACAATTAGCCCGTCCCTTAGATCCATGAAGTGCTCAACATCGAAGGCCATCTTTGGACGTTGTTATGCACCAGAGTTGCTACAACATTCCAGCAAGGATCGACCTAGGGCGAGGGTTCAATTTTTTTTAATGTACAGGTCAATGTAGGTTTTATTGTATGGATATTTGGATTGGGGTTGTTTACCCCCTGGATTGGTCATGGACAACTCCCTTGGTTTCACTCTAAGAAGTACTTGGCTTAGTGGCTTTGCTGACTGCCCCTTTGGTGTGATGATATCTCCACCATGCAGGGCTTTTAGCCCATGGGCTGGTGTTCCGGGGCTTCTGGGGGGTGATGCACTGGGGCACATGACCATCCTTATGTTATTTATGCAAAGGTGATTGTGCTTTGTAAAGGGCTGTTATCCCCTATTAGCATACCTTTTGCACCCACTTGGACCTTTTTCAGCATCCAGGGATCCCTCATCTAGGGCTCCTAGCCTATGGAATCATCCTTCTAGCTGTTGAGCCTACAAGCCTTGGAAGGGGGGGCGTTGAGGGACTAAAATCTTTTTGGGGTTAGATGGGGCATGGCGTCCCCTCTCGGCTCACTATTTCGTCAAGTGAAGCCTTTACTTAGCTTATTTCAACTTATTTTACTATTTTTTTTTGTATATTTTAGGGTAAAATTCCTAAATTGTGTAGAATTTACCCTAAAAATGTTATTATTTTATGTTTTAGGCTTGTAGGCTCAAAATTAAATATTTCAGGATGAATTAGTAGAAATAGACATCCTCCTCACATTGTAAAATCAAAAGACAAGGGTTAAAATATGTTTATGGATATTTTTCTCCTACTTTATGAGGCTTTAAAGTGATGCACACCTCTTGGGATGATCTTTTCTTGGCTTGAAGGTGAAAGCGGATGCTTTTTTGTAGGGTTTCTTTGCACATACATGATTGATGCTAGAATGGTTGGTGAACTCATGCACAAAAATTGACCTATTGCTCTTCTTTGCTCATCTTTTGTTAAATGTTGGTAAGTTTATCTCTATCTTCTATTGAATGGTGCTATTTGGTGCATTCTACTTGCTTGGCTAGGGTTTCTTATCAATATTTTGTCAATCTTGTATGGTAGAAAACGTCCTCTTGAAGGAGTTTTCTTTGTATTGGGGCCTTGGATCTCTTCTTTTGCCCCAATTAGGCCCCCCCAACGAACCCTAGAGGTTGTTGTTGGATACTCTAATTTGCAAGCCTAGAGAGACATTTCCAGGAGGGACGTTGATCACTGATCCCTCATGCCCTAGGGGATGAGACAATAATCACATCCCTTGCCTATTCAATCCAAAACTACTTTCTTTTACCAAATTTTTGTACTTTTATTTTCAGCTGCAATTTTAGTCAAAAAAGCCCTAAAAATCCTAAAAATAGAAAAATTCAAAACTTAGAAAATATTGAAAATTTTGGAATTCTAATCCAAGGAAGATGTGCACCCTAGTCACTTTGTCCACAAATCCAGAGGGGCGTCCTCATTCTTCAGCTTGCCTAGGGAAACATGAAATCGTCATATCTTCAAAACCCTAGCTAGCATTTTTCATCTGAGACCATCTACGACCTCGCCTTGACCTTCTTATCCTTCTCCCACCAAGGGCGCACTTTTCTAACGTATCCTAGGGCTGATATTGAATTAATTGGGAAACGTGAGATTTTGCTGCAAATCTTTGTTATCTATTGTGTTGGATAAGTAATAGGTTGAATTAACTCCTCAATAGATCTAGTAGTCTTCTTATCTCATTGTTTGACTCCATATAAAGGCACTGGTCTATGTCATAAAGGTTGTAGGAAGGTATCTGCTTGTTGGTGATTGTAGGTATCTTGATAGGGCTCTCCCCTGGGTTTAGGAGTTACTCAAAGTAGTTGAGAGACTAAACTAAGGTGACATTGGGTTTAGATCTCTCCCATGCTTACCATTCACTAGCTTATTGCATCACATTGTGCTATAAATCCTAGACCGCTAGTTTGAACGGTAACAGACGTAACTCGCCTGAGGGTTGATCCAGGTGACCTGCACAAACTGCATGTAGATATCATCTTAGATGGTCTTGTTCATCTCCTTCCTAGTAGGTAAGAGGTGGCCAGGTGCATCTAGGGAGTATCTAAATGGGGGAAGTCGATCCATCTCAATACCAATAAAATCCAAAAGATTTGAGACCCTCGCATACTAGCATCGAGTACTCCTTGAAGGGTTGGTTGAGGCAATTGATTGTGATAAACAATAGGCCAACTATGGATACCGGTCCCATCCCTTTGCCAAGTCACGAAAGCTTTGACTGCGGTGTAGGAGTGAGACAAGGCTGAATATTGTCTCAAGCCGAAAGGGTCGGGCACCAAGCTTCACAAGTATGATTGGTTGAGGGATTGTCTGCTTGCATCAGATGATGCAGTGAAGGAGGGAGATCTACACTTTGTTTGTTGAGGCCTAGTCAGACTCTAGTAAATAGGGCCCTCGAACCTCTGATCCATAGAGAATTGTGGGTTGAACAAGGGTGTCCATGAGAGACATCTTGGAAAATATGTCCTGAAAATGGTTCCAGAAACATTGTCCCTTGAGGAGGGATAAGGATCCATGTCCCTTGGTCACTCAGGGCTGAAGGGCATGCTGCAGAATTGAATGAGGTGTTGCAAACTGTACCCCCAAGTGGAATGGTGATCCAAGACTATCTTCTTCGACGTGTTGAAGATCATGACCTTGGTTTTACTTAGTTTGACCATCAATTGACAAAGGTAACAGAAAAGGGCTAAGGTATCCAACTCTCTCTGCAACCCATCCGGATATGAGGTCAAGAAGACCACATTATCCGGAAAAAGTGATAGAAATCAAGACCTGGTGGAGAAGGAACCCATTGTTGTTCTAAATGTGCTCATATAGGAAGGACTCCAACTTGTCAATGTAGGTCCCAAATAAAGTGGGGGACAGGGGGCATCCTTGTTTAACCCCAATGGTAGTCTTGATAAAGTTTGATACCAGGTGGGTTGCGTGGAGACAATAAAAAATTGTCTCGTATAGGCGAATGATGGTGACTAATAGGGTATTAGAAATGCCAATGTCTTTGAGCCTTTGGAACAATACCTCTCTAGGAACAGAGTCAAATACTTTTTTAAAGTTTACAAAAAGTAGTAGTGGACTTTTGAAGAGCGATGTTGCGCCTTCGCGATGATGGTTTGAAGTGGAAGAATGTGATTAATGGTCTAGTGTGTTGGTCAAAATCCAGCCTGTCCTCTAGCTCTAACTCGCTTTTGCTCAAGGTCCCAGAAAGCTTCATATGGAGGACCATCATATAGAGTTTTGAGAAAGTGTGGCTAATCATGATCGTTCTGTAGTTACTAGGATCTACACTAGAGCTGGATTTGTGAATTGGATGAATAGTATGGCGAGACCAAGGCTACGAGAAACTTGTACAGACCACATGGTTGAACAAATCGACCAAGTGAAAATCTAGGGCATGAAGACCATGTTTGAAGAGTTTTTCTTGGAACGCTTCCTCATCTGTTGCATTGTTGGTATTCATCACCCAAACGGCCTCTCGGATACCTCGGTAAGAGAATAAATAGCAAGAGGAGGGAGAGGTAACTTGGATGAAGGGCTGCTTCAGGACATCATAGAGGGAGGAGGTATGGGAAAACAAGGATTTTGGATCAAGATCAAGTGGGAGATGGGAGTGGCAAGAGAAGATTGTTCACTAGAATTCTTTTTGGGGGTGGATGAGGGAGGCCCTGAACACCCATCTCCTCTTTGAGATGAAGAGGTGTTTCTTATGGTGAAGGGGACAATGGTAGGAAGCCTTAAGATCAAGATAGGAGGGGTGATCGCGAGTGAAGGTGTGATGAAGCTAGTTGTTGAGTCTTGCAATTTTTGTTTGGGGTGATCGTGATTGAAGGTGCGATGAAGCTAGTTATTGAGAGTCTTGCAATCCTTGTCTTTCCATTGATTCATGGGGTAGGATCCATGTTTAGGGAAAGGGGAGGTGAATCGAGTGGAGTGGGGGTAGGTTTTAAGCACAACTTCCCAAATTGTGGGTTAAAGGAAGGTGTATTTTCAAGAGGCAAAGTCAAGGGACGAGAGATGGGACTCAAATAGGAGCATCTGGCAGAGGTGGGAAGTGAAGGTGTCGGTGTCCCCCTTGTCAAAGAGGATAGTGGTTTGAAGTGGGCCCTAGGGAGGAGGAGGGTTCATGAGGGAGAGGTTATCAACCTTGAGGGAGAAAGAGGATAGTGGTTTGAAGTGGGCCCTAGGGAGGAGGAGGGTTCATGAGGGAGAGGTTATCAACCTTGAGGGAGAAAGAGAGAAGAGCATGGTCGACCATGGGGATGGGGGTTCCTGAAGAATGATGAATGAAGGGGAGTAAGTCCTGACTGGAGAGGACATAATCCAACACACTTGTAGCTCGACTATGAGATAAACAAGTGAATAAGCGAGATTTTGGGAAGTGGGGGAGGTTGTTAAGGATATGTATCTCATGGGATTCTCCAAGCCGTTGGAGGTGCCCGCCATACCTTGTAATAGTTCCCAAAGCATTGTTAGATAACCGGTGAAGTCCCACTAAATCTGGATCTATCTCCTTAACACAAAACACGTTCATTGAGCAATTGTGGAGAGGAATTTGAAGGGCTTTGGTGTGGGCATTAAAGTCACCTAGTAAAATGACCTCCCCCATGCTGAGTATTGAATGATGCCAGAGTACAAAGCTAGGTACGGGTCTCCGTTGGAATCCCTGTGAATTGCAAACTGAGATGAGACCAGGGGAAGGTAGTAGAGTACAAGAAGATATCCTTGGGTAGAGGAACTAAATTGCTTAGCCGGATCCACTTGAACCTGGCAGACTTGTTGAAAGCAAGGTGTTAACAAAAAATCAAAACAAAGGTGTTAACAAAAAATCTGACCTGGGAGGGCACACAGATGTTGGACAAATGTCTTAACAAGGATAGAAAATTTTGTGCAGATTTTGTGAGGGTTGTTGTGAAGTTTGAAATGCCTAGAGAAGACTCATCAAGTTGCAGAGATGCCATTGCATTCCTATACAGGTGGGAAAACCACAAGCAAAATGAATGCAGTGCTTTTGTGCAGAAAAACATGCCATCGACTACCAACAAGATCAACAAATTGATTGAGAATGAAATGTTGCAATTTACAATTGCTATGGATTATGGATTGCCAGAAAGACATTGTATGACTCCGAAAAGGCTCATAAAGAGGTTAGTTAATCTTAATTTGAAGGAAACCATAAATGTTTGGAAATGATATATAAAATTTTAGGGATCAAATTATTGCTGTGGTCCATAGGGATGTGCCACTTGTGTTTCCCATGCCCTCAGGACAAGGCGGTTCTTGGCAAAATGTTTCGCCACATCCACCCTTTCTGCGAAACACCACAAAATATGCGGTGAAACGTCCTACCAGGATGTGGGATGTGTTTTGCAGAAAAGGGAGTGTTTGGGTGCTCCCTCCCAAAACACGTTGCTCAGATGCGCCCTCCTGATTTTTGCAACTTTTTTCCATAAAAATTAAAATAACAAAAAAAACCTTAAAGACGAAAAGAAAAGTCATAAAACTGAAGCCTATTTGCATTTCCAACAGCCACCAAAACCAAACTCACCCTCATTTTGGAAATTCCATTTTCCCTTGGAGCGATTTGCTAATTTGAACACTGGACCGGGGGTTTAGTGTTTTAGCATTTCATCTTACAGGCTGGAGCATTGTGTTCCTCGAACAGATCTCCCTTGGAGATGAAACCATTTGTGCTTGGGTCGATATAATCATTTAAGTGATTAAAATTTCACTTCCCTTGAGTGGCTGAGTGCAGATTTGAGATTTCTGAGTCTGTCTTCAGCAATTTCTTCATCAAGCAGTGTGAAGGTAGCCTCAACCATTAAAATGCTTGCTGTTTATTAATTTCTGTGCATCTTTTTAGTTTTTATTTGCTGTTTTTTAATTTCTGGTCATTTTTTTAGTTTTTATTTGTTTTTTTTAATTTCCGGGCAGTGGTTTTTAGTTTTTATTCGCTGTTTATCATTTCCAGCCTTCAATCTCAAACTTTGGGCATGCCATCATCCATGAAAAATTATTGTTAATTAGAAACCCTTGCTGCAAGTTGCCAAAATTAGAAATCTGCACATAAATCCAGCAAAAATGAGTCATTCCAGTGATAGCAGTAGCAGTAACAGTGATACTGATTATGATGCCCAAGCAGAGGGTCAAGTTGGGAGTGGGACACAGGTTGGAAGTGGGAGTGGAGATGCCACCTCATCCATGTCTAATGATTTGAACACCAAGCCATTGCCAATTTTTCCCCACCAAGGGCATTGGCTGAATATGCAAAGTGGACATTTGATCCCCCAAACCACTTTTGTTATATGCAACGAAAGTATCTAAGCCCAAACCTAGCAAAAAACCAGGAAAACAAAGTGGTGGATCACGCTGTTGGACATGTAATGGTTGTGGCCATCCTTGGATTGGAAGTTATAATAGTTAGGTTAGGCAGCACCTTTTGAGCATAGGTGTCAAAAGGGTTAATATATATGTAAAATTAACCATGCTGCAAAGATTTGAGCTTTTGAGGATACGAATGGTAGTGGATGCAAAGGGCACTTTCTCTAGCAAAAATATCAAGGCCCATGTTGTTGACAATGTGGAGGCAACTTGTAGTTCCAAAAGGAAATCTAGAAGTAAAGTATCCACCCTTATGCCTCCACCATCTCCTGTTATGGCATCTTCATCCAGAAAGAAGGGTTCTCATTCTTGTGCAATGGGACCCAACTATTACAAGGATGTATAGTAAGCGGAATCGTGATGATATAGATGATGCGATTAGCAAATTCCTTTTTGCCAATGTCATTCCTTTCCGTGTTAGTCACTTTTCTTAGTATAAGGAGATGGTCATGCAATTGCAGCATCGAGACCTTCATATTTGCCACTAGGTCGGCATAGGTTGACTACAGTGATTTTAGAAAGGTAGGTGTCCAAGATCACTATACAGAAAGAGTAGATGAGATTGACATGGGTAAGGGCCTCTATTGTTTGTTAGTTTTTCATCATTTAATTCAATAGATCTAGGATCTTAACTGAAAGAACAACATGTACAACATATCAAGCATAAGAGACAAGAGACAACATTTCACCAGGGAAAACCAAGAAGGTGAAAAACCCCGCAACTTCCTCAGAGATAGAATAAGCACCAATACAAGGATCACAATGATCAAACCCAAGAGATAGATATCTTCAGCAGCATACTCCTCTTCCACTTGTGCGCACTCCTCCTCTCTCTCACTAATGCGAAGTGAGTGAATGAGAGAATGTGTAAAATGAGAGAGACACTCTCTATTTATACACTACTTCATTTGTCTTTTAACTCAAGTAGGTCGGCCCCAACTTAACCACTTAACATAATACTGACTAGGCCAACCCCCACTAGGGTGGTCTAATAACCCTTTAACCCATATGACTCATACAGGGCCGACCCCGTCAAGGTGGTCTAATAACCCATCAAGTATAAGTTACGACACTTACAATATAACTTGCGACACTTGCAAATACAAATGACGACAATTCCAATCAGAGGAATAATACATCTTTGTTGGATATACAATAAAGTACAAATGTAATATACAAGTGAATATCTTCCGAAGTTACAAATACATCAACACTCCCTCTTAACTAGGAAGGTATTCTCTAGACATAGGTCATCAATACATATTGGCGCAAGTCTTCAATTCTGGAGCTGGATCATCATCACTGGATCACGGAGCATCATCATCATCACTGTTGTTGTACTTGACATCTCGATCACTAGGCTATCTCTGAATTCTTCTCGTCATAGGAAGTTCTATAGAGCCAACCCTTTTTCATGCTAGTTGTAGGCCTAGCCTCCTGCAGGTCTTCATCATCACTGGCCATACTATGGAATCCTTAGGACTTATTACGTGTGTCAACAAAACCTCGAAAGAGCATCCCGGGACTGATTACGAGCTTACTGCTCAACCTATCGGATCTCCCAGGATCTTTTACATGTTGACTGTCACAAAACCTTAAAAGAGTGTCTTGCATCCTGCAAGAACTCTAAAGAGCATCCTAGGACTGATTACGAGCTTACTGCTCAACCTATCGGATCTCCAGGACTGATTACATGCCTCTAGTAGCAAAACCTCGAAAGAGCATCCTAGCTCAGACTATAGGATCTCCTAGGATCTTTTCTATGCTACATGCACAACCTATCCACGGCTCGGTGTATCAACCTGATACTCATGATCATACTGATCATCATCATATAGTGCATCATCCTGATGCACATCATCATCGCATGATAATCTGGATCATCGTCACATCATCGTCCTGATGCATATCATCTGGAGTATCGTCCTGATACTCATCACATATGATCATCCTGATCATCATCATAGCATCGTCCTGATGCATATCATCTGGAGTATCGTCCTGATACTCATCACATATGATCATCATGATCATCATCATAGCATCGTCCTGATGCATATCATCACACATGATCCAACTGATCATGTAAAGCATCTACCTGATGCACATCATCACACATGATCCACCTGATCATGTAAAGCATCCACCTATAATAGTAGGATCATTGGATTGCCTTCCTCAACCTTGTAGTAAAGGTTGGAATCCGCTTTACTCTTGGTAAAGTCCAAACTGGATAGAAAGCTGTCTATCCTCCCATACCAAGTCCTAGGAGTTTGCTTCAAGCCATACAAGGCTTTCTTCAACCTGCACACATATGACTCCTTGTCATGTGTCTCAAAACCGAGTGGCTGCTCCACATACACTTCCTCTTCGACTACACCATTCAAGAAAGCTGTCTTTACATCCATCTGTTGTATCTTCCACTTCATCACTGCAGCCAGAGCAAGTACTGTTCTGATGGAAGTGTATCTGGCTAGAAGTGCAAAAGTCTCTTCATAATCTATCCCTTTTTTTTGGGAGAAGCCATGAGCCACAAACCTTGCCTTGTATTTCTCTATGCTACCGTCTGCAGCATGCTTGATCTTATAGATCCACTTGGAAGTCACAACAGATTTCCCTTCTGGTCTCGGGACCACATCCCAGACATCATTCTTCACGATCAATTGGTACTCCTTGATCATGGCATCCTTCTATTACTGCATCCCTGATCTTGGGAACTTCAGATTCTTCAATATCTTCAATAGATAGTTTTCTTGAACTTCGTTGCTTGGAGCAAATATTGTAGCCCTTCTTTTGTAGGTGATTGTACACGATCTTTCCTACAAGTCAAATTCAATTGCATGATTAGAAACTTCTCATAGTTTTCAGAACAAAATCTTACACATAAAAACATATGTCATACAGTCATGCAATTATCTTAGCCAATGCTTTAATACAACATTTATCCATATCCCGTAACTTTCTAGATGCCTTCCATCTCTACTAGAACATTTGTTAAGAGTGCACAACTCCCAACATGTTAGCAAAGAGGTTTCATTCTAGATAAGTAGCAATGGAATGTTGTACAGTACCATAGGCCACTTACCCATTACTTGCATATTAGTAGTATCTTGTTCATTAATGCAACTTTTCTAATATGCATAATACATATCCTAAATCTAGGAACATAAGTATGTACATGACTGGACAACATCATTTAAGTAATCATATATACAAGAAATGACAATTCAAATACTTATCTTTGTTTGGTTGTAGGGTGGACTCCCTCTCAATCTTTGCTTCCTTGAAGGAACTACTGGAGTGTGCTCCCTCTTGATCTTTGCTTCCTGAATTATCTATCCTTGAACTTATATCCATCCTGGACCACTATGCATGCTTAAGTGTGCACTAGTGTCATGATTGTGTCATCCTCAAGATCTCATACATAATCATACATTCATTAGTATAATCTCAATACTATCAAAACATTATGATTCTAAATAATTTTAAATATGTATGGTCATGATCATTTCATATATAGGTAATAAGCGTTAGTATTCAAGGTTTCAGGGAAGACTTCTTTTACTCATGCATATTCTTATTTGACCATAGGACTCTTCTGGTTAGTCATATCATCAATCAAAGTAAGAAACATAATATCCATAAACCCTTGATTACTTAACTTCAAGAATAATCATTATCATTCATACAAAAGTATAAGATCCTAACACAAGGTAGGATTTTACAAAAGTAATCATTATCATTCATACAAAAGTATAAGATCCTAACACAAGGTAGGATTCTAACTTGATATAGGAAAAACATACCTGGATTATCATATGTCTAACATACCCAAACAATGTCTTCTTGTTCTCTTCAATGACCTGTGCTAGTAACCTGCATAACTCATAAGTTAACCATTGTAGAACCAAAATATACATACCTCGTAAGTAGAGCTTCTATAATGGCTATGGATGAGTCTTTGTCTTTATGTCACCATGGTCATATGTTCTTGATCTAGAACTTGATTTGTCTTTCTTGATGTACCTTTCATGTTAACGGACAACATCAACCTCATACAACACCACAGTGCATTAGTACAATCATAAGTGTCATAACCCTAATCAATGAATGTATTTTATCATTCACATGCATTCATACTTTTACTAGGGTGATAAGACAAGTCTAACATTAATCAAGATTGTACTAACCTAAATAATATGAAGACAAACATATCATAAACTTAATCATGAACATATTCAAAACATACCTGTATTTCCTCAAGTCATACCTGTCGAGATTTGCTTGTAGCATTTTTATGTAAGGCCTTAGCCTGATCTCCCTTTGGAACTGGAACTTTTTCACTTATGCAGGTGTCCAATTCATTCACTTCTAGGATTAACCCAATCCACTTTGATTTGCTGAAACTGGATCTTGAGTTGGATTAGGGTTTGTTAGAGAAACCCTAAAAATTCAAACATTGAATTTCAAACCTCTGATTGGATGAAAAGATGTGCCTCGCTGAGCTGATCAAGTTGGTATACTTCAATTTTGAAAACTGCTCCTCAAAATTGCCTTTGAAACTTCCGGATCTTCTGGATAGGATCCCGAACTAGGGTTTGATAAAGCCCGGTCTTCTGCCTAACTAAAAAGTTTGATCTTGTACTCTAAACTTCGATTTTTCTGAGGAGCTTCCATCCGTGGTCTTAGATTCCAAAAATTTCAACTTTTGTAGAAACCCTAATTTTCCATCTTTCTGATCAAAATCCCAAACTAGGGTTTGATGATGCCCGGGGTTCTGCCCAACCAAAAACTTTGATCTTGGTCTCTAAATTTCGATTTTGCTGAGGAGAGCAATCCTATGCTGAGACCACTCCAAAATTCCACTTCTGTCAAAAGCCCTAATTTCCTGCAACAGTGATAAGCCAAAAATGAGAATGCTTAGAATCCAATTCTATTTCACAGAAATATGTGCCTTATTGTTTCTGGTGCATCTCTGAAATTTTGGATCCACAGGGTCTGAAACTTCGGCTTGTGGTAGCCTGACCTGTCATCTTTCTAACCCCACAGGTCTGACCTCAATTAGATTCTCTGAGAGAGAGTTATGCCAAGTGTCGGAACGTGACCTGTTTATGGGATAAAACCGGATAGCGAACTTGTACAGAGTGCCATGTGTCACTGGTTAAACTTCGGCCTTTGAAACTTTTACCTGTGAAACTATAGTCCGTGCTCTTACTGTCACTTTTTATAGAATTTCATTTGGAGCTTCCTAGCCCAAGTTGTGACCTTTTTACCTAGGTCACCTGTTTATGACTGAGATTTGGAAGAGGCAGAAACCCTAGATTGTACGGATCATAAAACAGAAAGTACAGCGAATTAGATGCTGTGCTTCAGACACAAGGTACATCGGGATGTTATCTTCAACCTGTAAAAGTTTCAGATCCTGAACCTTCGCCAAAATGGATTTATAGCGAAAGTGCTACGATGACTGGTTTTTTCTATATCAAGCCCTAGCTTCCAATTTGTCGCAAGTGCAACAAATGTCATAAATGCCATACCATGCCTTCCTTCAGGCTAGCTTTGATACCATGTTAGTTTTTCATCATTTAATTCAATAGATCTAGGATCTTAACTGAAAGAACAACATGTACAACATATCAAGCATAAGAGACAAGAGACAAGAGACACAAAACTTTTCACAAGGGAAAACCAAGAAGGTGAAAAACCCTGCAACTTCCTCAGAGATAGAATAAGCACCAATGCAAGGATCACAATGATCAAACCCAAGAGATAGATATCTTCAGTAGCATACTCCTCCACTTGTGCGCACTTCTCCTCTCTCTCACTAATGCGAAGTGAGTGAATGAGAGAATGTGTAAAATGAGAGAGACACACTCTCTATTTATACACTACTTCACTTGTCTTTTAACTCAACTAGGTCGGCCCCAACTTAACCACTTAACATAATACTGACTGGGCCGACCCCCACTAGGGTGGTCTAATAACCCTTTAACCCATATGACTCATACAATGCCAACCCCATCAAGGTGGTCTAATAACCGATCAAGTATAAGTTATGACACTTACAATATAACTTGCGACACTTGTAAATACAAATGACGACACTTCCAATCGGAGGAATAATACATCTTTGTTGGATATACAATGAAGTACAAATGTAATATATAAGTGAATATCTTCCAAAGTTACAAATACATCAACATTGTTATGAATGGGTGGACAGACATTGCAAACGTCCACTTATCAACATCAGAGTTACATGCATAGATGGGCCTTTCTTTCTTAGAGTTATCGATTGTTCTGGAAAGCATAAAGATGCAACTTTCCAATTTGAGTTTCTTCAAGATACTATAAACGAGGTTGGGCCTACCAATGTCTTGTAGGTTGTGACAGATGTAGTAGCAGCATACAGATTAGCTGGGTTACTAGTTTAGAGTAGATACATGCATATTTTTTGGATCCCTTGTTATGTGCATGCACTCAACAATGCACTAAAAGACATTGGCAAATTCAGTGGGTATCCTCCTTGGCGACAACTGAGAGAGATGTGCAGATGTTTATTTGCAACCACCACACTTACTTATCCATGTACAGGGGTCAGTCGAGGAAGGAATTCCTCAAGCCCACATACACTAGATATGCTAGCTATTATCTCTTATTGGAGAGGATGTTGGAGGTGCAATCAACATTGCAGGCCATGGTTGTGATTCCGGATTAAAACAAGTGGACAAAATCCAAGACAAATGAGGGGAAGAAGATTAGGTTTCAGGTATTGGGTAATGATTGGTAAACATATTGCTATCATTAGTTTAGAGTAGATACATGCATATTTTTTGGATCACTTGTTATGTGCATGCACTCAACAATGCACTGAAAGACATTGGCAAAATTCAGTGGGTATCCTCCTTGGTGACAACTGAGAGAGATGTGCAGATGTTTATTTGCAACCACTGCACTTACTTATCCATGTACAGGGCTTAGTCGAGGAAGGAATTCCTCAAGCCCACATACACTAGATATGCTAGCTATTATCTCTTATTGGAGAGGATGTTGTAGGTGCAATCAGCATTGCAGGCCATGCTTGTGACTCCGGATTAAAATAAGTGGACAAAATCCAAGACAGATGAGGGGAAGAAGATTAGGTTTCAGGTATTGGGTAATGATTGGTAAACATATTGCTATCATTTGGTGTCGTTCTTATTCCCTATAGTTGAGGTCATTCACTATGGGGACACATATTCTCCTAGTCTTGGAGAAATATATGAGACTTTTGATACAATGTTGGGTCAAGTAAAGGCAACCATTCATGAAATAGAGGCCTCCTTAGAGTTCTATACGAGAGCCAGATTCAACCCATTATTCAACGCAGTGGGATCGAATAAACACACCTTTGCACTGGCAACATATGCACTTAACCAAAAATGGTATATGCAAAGGCCTAGTAGAATTCCTCCCATTGATGATCTAGAGATCAAGAAGGGATTTCGAGCTGCCATTACAAAGATGCACAATGGGGATGGGGGGAAAAGAATTCAAAGATAGTGGATTCAGTTTTTAGGTCTCAATCTCCTTTCAACAAGCCTGATGCAAAAGATCGTAATGACTTAGTTTAGGGTGAGCCCATTGGTTGGTGGAGGATGCATGGGGATGATGCTCTAGAGATCCAACATCTTTCTATTTGCTTATTCGCTTATTGGTCTCATATTCCTAGTTTCTCTGTAGTAGAGAGGAATTGGTATACATATGACTTCACCCACTTTATCAAGAGGATTAAACTTACCTCTAAGAGAGTAGAGAGGCTAGTTATAGTGCATAGTTTCCTACATCTGACACATAGGAAGACACTAGAGCATCGGAGGGGACCAACGACATGATGGTATGTGGCACCATAAGACGATTCACATATACACGAGGGACTAGATGAGCAACGACATGGTTTTGTTGGTGTGCCATTGGTTACTCATGAGAGTGACTCTGAATTCCATTGATGGTCCCGATGACTTCATGCAGTAGATGGATGAAGAGGACCATTCTAGGGAATTGGAACTGTCTACTTGATGCTCTTTTGATGTTTTTGGTACTTTTATTTTCAGTGTTCATTGTCCATTGTTAGTTTTCAATTGAACTTTTGACCCTAGATACTATCTGTTACCGCTCAAAATATCACCCACGACCAAAGTCATGGATCACAGTGTGACACGTGGTAAGCACGAGAGGGGCTGCTAGTTCCCAATGTCACCACAACCTAGCTTCTTAACACTTTAGGTCAACTCCTAAGACCAAGGGGGAGTCCTTGATGTCAATGATAGATATCTGCAGTTGCTTAAACAACACACAAACACCTTTCCCAAGAAACCTTTCAGCAAATATCAGTGCCATATGGAGTCAAAACAATGAAGCATAAACAACATTGGGAGAGGGATAGGAGTTACAACACTTAATTACGGATTCCAAGAAATACAACTTGAATGCTTTATTGCTGTTATAAGATTGCAGCAGTTGATAATGATCCAAAAACTTGATAAAAACCGATCAAAACAATACCAACTCACCGTATGAGATATACCTTGAGGTATGGAGGTGAGGGGAATATGCAATAGGATGAAGAAGATGACTTAAATCAGATCTGCGAATGTGAAATCAGATCTGGTATGTGCCCTAGAACAACCCTCAAATAGATGGTGGTCCCGCTTATAACATTTCCCAACAATTGTTCAACCCCCCATAGGTTAATCTAGGCCCAAAGCCTGCTTTTTAGGCCTTCAAACTTGGCTGAAATGATAAATGTACTTATTGTACCTGCAATAACAGATCTGAAAAAAAAACTCTATCAAGCATAGGTCATCAAGAATCTCACAATCTAACCATAAGATCAAAATGCCCCTAAACATTCACCATCAAATTGCCTAGGGTGCACTTTTCTATCTAAACAGAAGTTCCAAATTGCAAATATTTTTTGATATCAATTTTTCTAATTTTTAGGGTTTTTCCAATATTATATATATTTTTGGTGTTTTTACAATATTTATACAACAAAATTTTGAAAACAAGAGAAGAGAAGTGGTTATGACCTTAGTTCTCAACCCTAGGGAAATTAGAGATCAAGGTCAACATCCCTACACCATTTGACTATTCAAGATTTACCAACTAGGGCAAAGGCTAGTAACCCAATACTAGGTCAAAGTAGCCAAACCCTAATTAGGGCAAATGAATCCCAAGGCCCACAGTGGAGAGCTCCTTCAAGAGGAAGGTCTCTTCTAACAAAACTAACAAGATGCCAACAATACCCTAATTTACCTAGCTTGAGGTGCAAAATCAACATCAAACAAGAAAATTGAGAGATCTTACCAACATCAACCAAGGAAAGAGTAAGAGAAGTGGTTCTTAGGTCTTCCTTAGCCACAAGTTATTACAACTATTCTTTGGATCAATCTTGTAAGATAGCAAACTCTAGAAAATTCAACATTCAACCTTCATCACACATAAAACTTACCAAAGAGAGAGGTGTGCATCACTCAAGTGCTCCAATATACCAAGATGAAAAGAAAAAAGTACATAATTAGAATCCCTATCTTGTTTCAAATGAATGCTAGGAGCCTTTATTTATATGAAGCTTCGTAGACTTATCTAACTTTAGAGACTACCCTACTAAAAAGTAAAATAACTAAAAGTTAGGGTTTGTCACCCACAAGCTGGGGACTAAATCACGAAAGGCTAAAAATAATTGTAAAATAGTGAAAATGGATTCATCCAAAGGAAGTGATGAGCCAAAGGAGGATGTTATGCCCCAACTAACCCCAACAATGTAGAAGATCCCTCAATGCCCTCCCCTTTAGCAAGGAAAAGCTATCTAGAACAAAATGACGTCATGATGAAGTGTGCACATGTGAACCAAGAGGAGGGGTCATACAAGAAAAGGAAGGTCCAAGTGGGCATAAATGTGGTGTGCTAAATTGGGTATGACAACCCTTACATGTACAATCACCTTCTACATAGCAAAAACATGAGCGTGGCTAGGATCCCCTAAGCCATGTGTTCTAATGGGTCCATCTTAAGAAGAACTAGACACTAACCCAGGGCACAAATGGCCCAACATGATGGGGGACTTCTGCCCATCAAGGGGTAGTCAACAATGCCACTAAGCCAACACTTCTTGGAATGAAACCAAGAGGACCTGCCATGACAAGACCATGGGTCTTGAGCCCAGCTAGACCACTACTTTTACATAAACAAGCCTAGCCTTGGCCTTTTACAATGGCAAAAGATCCCTTCACTATGGTATATCCTGGCAAGCAAGCTGCGGATGATCTAGGGTGTAACAGTTCATTGATGACCTCAGATCGAACCTTTGACTCGTCACTCTTTACTATTTTTGAGTAATTTAAATTTACTATTCAGTATTTTTGATTTCAGACTTCGGTATCTGTTCAGTTATATAATATATTTGTAGGTGTAGTTTTGAATAGTATATGTGCTATTTCAAATTTGTAGGTGTTTATGATTCAAATTTATCTACTGTTGAGTTATAAATTTCACTTTGAAAAGATGTGCATGTATTATAAATTTATAATCTATCAATGTGAGATTCAAATACTCAAATATGATAAATGAATCAATGATGAATAATAATCGTGTTTACATTGCACAATGATGAATTTAGCGGTAAGTATTTAAATGGTGATGGGATGAGGAATTGTTATGTTAATATGTTAGGATTCATATTTTTTAATTATCTTAGAGATGCCCCCCTCCCTCCCCCACATGTCAGGGACCTCGATGTGCCCCCCCCATCCCCCATGAGTTCTCCTAAAATTGTCCCCTCCCATCCCCCATGAGTTCTCCTAAAATTTGGGTTTGGTCTCCACACGTCCCCTATGTGTGTTTCCCCACTCCCATGCTCCCACATCTTGAAAACTTGGTGGAACATGAATTATTGCATGGCTAGAATGTCCAAGTGCTCATGGCATTTCTAGAACAAAGAACGTAGAAGAAAATTTTCTTATGTGGAAAATATTGAATTTGAATATGATATTTCTGTTGTATTGGCCACAATAGTACCAATGATTTGTAAAATTATGGCTGTTGGAGTTTTGTGATAATCTCGGGCTTGGCCAGCTCAACACCTATGTTTCTTAGTTAGATCTGGCAATTATAGCCTTAGGAAACAAAAGCTTAGAAAGGTAAAACCAAACATAAAATTTAATTGTCCCCATGGAGACAAGTTAGAAAATGTTGTAAAATAGTTGCAAGCAAAAGGTTAAGATTATCCTTGTTGAGTAAGAAAGATGTGTGAATGAGATTATTTGAGTCAAAGGTGACTTAATTGACCCCAAAAAATTAAGAAAGAATTGTGAAAGATTATTTGAGTCATAAGGTGACTTAATTGCATACATAGAGTAGTTGGTTGTAACTTGTAACAAAGTAGCCAAAGAAGCATGGTAAGCTAGTGAGACTAGTACAAGCATAGTTATTGTAGTGATAATTGGAGACATGTCATGTACCTTGTTGTCTGTTATAGACAATGATAGGCACTTTGTCTAGTACCTAGGTAATCCGGTGGATAGGACCCATTTTTTTAGAACAAGGGTTGGAGCCTAAATTGGAGGGACCCTTGAGTTAAAGAAAGATGTTAATCAAGGTTTACAATTTTAACACCTAGAGAAGCTTTCATACCCTTGGTGTGCTTGAGGCTTGCAAGCATTGGAGAAGGCATTCAGTATCATATTAGGGTTCAAGTTTTATATTAGAAACTCTCATTTAAAGGGTAGATGAAGACATCAAATTTTAAGGCTGGTTTTTATTTCTAGCACTAGCATTAATAGAGATAGGGACTAGACAAAGACTTCTTCATGCAAGCATTTTTTGAAGTTCATGAGTTATCGAGAGCATTTGGAGCTCTCTTTTGAGGGGGTATGTTGGAGGAGAAAACAACACTCTCCAACTTAGTATTAAATTTATCTTTTATGATACATAAGCTTTCTGTAAGTGGAGATTAACGTTAAATATGTCCCAATGTAATATTGAGTTAAGGTTAATTGTTAGGTTGTTAAACCACCATAACCAACTTAGGATGCTATATAATAATGTAATGAGGGATGATTAATTTGAGAAAGTGATTTTTGTGTGTTGGGCAGTGTCCCTCGAGTTCTTGGAAATGTAATCTTTCATATGATGTAAACTTTAGGTTAGTTGACATTAACGTTAGATATGTGATCAATGTAACATTGAGGTGTTAAAGTTAGTGGTTAGGTGGTTAAACCACGATAACCAACTTAAGGTGCTATATAATAATGTAATGAGGGATGATGAACACGAGCACAACGATATTTTGTGTGTTTGGTAGCTTACCTCGGGTTCTTGTAAATATATTTGCTGCAAAATTATTAACATATGTGAGATTTATTATTCTCTCTATATTTATGTGTGAATTATGTTGTGTTATGCACCCTTATAAAATCCTACGCTTTCCTACAATTTGCAGTGGTTAATGGGGTTATGACTTGCTTCTACATTTTTTTCCTAGTTAAAACCTCACAGGGAAACACAAGGGACATTTCCTTGCATTCTTGGATGGCATCCCTAGTAAACTCTATTGGATTTTGTGCCACTTCGGAAGATATTATTTATTGTATTTTATTGTACTTGATTGTACCTCCTAAGGGAGATGAACTTGATGTAATTTAATTATGTAAACCCTTGAAAGAATCAATGTAAATCTTGGGATGAAAAGCAAGCAAAAGAAAAAGAAAAATAAAAATATTTATTGCTCCCCAAGAGAAGTTGGCCCAGTTAGCGAATTTTCCAGTTTGGCACTTGTATAAATAAGAGGTGAGTTCACCTCATTATTCACTCACTCATCCACTCAAGACAAGTTCACATCATCCAGAGAGAGAAGTTCACACTGCAGCAGGAGAAGACTATTTTGGGGTTTCTATCTTTTGGAAAGCAGTTCCATCTTTTCTCTTTTATGATTGTACTCTGATCTCGGAATTATCATCTCTATACGAAGGTTGCTGGGTTTTCTCTTGTTTGGGTTCCCATGATAAACTTTGTTGTTATTGTTTTGTGCTTTGTCTTTCTTCTAGTGATCTTATTTATGCATTTAAATTATTATGCTATGAATGTATGAAAAACTAACATGGTATCAGAGTGGTACTAGAAGAAGCCATTGCCGGAACATTGTCGGAACATTGTCGGAACCCTGCCGGAACTAGGGTTTCATCTTTCGAAGTCTTCTCTCAACTTTTTGGAAGAAAAAGAGCATTGGAATTTCGCTCTAAGGAGGGCGCATCTTTTGGTGAAGCTAGAATTCAATTCCGAGAATATTCAAGTTTTGACCTAATTATGCAGCTGCAACATAAATTAGGGTTTCAGGTTTTACCTACTTTTCTCCACAAAATTGGATCAGCCCTACCTCATGTCAACTCGCCTTGCTAGGGTGCATCTACCTGTGGAATCAGTTTTCCAAAATTCCAAATTTCATTTTTGACCTATCTCCTGCTAGGGTTTCTGAACCAGATCTGCAGTCAAGATGATCGAAATGAAGGTTGAAGATCGTCTGGAAGAAGCTTCCAACTTTATCTCTTGGAAGTCTAGGGTTCTTCTACTACTAGAAGAAAATGATCTCTTACAATATGTAAATGAGAAGATCCCAGAACCAGAAGCCGAAGAAGACAAATCCTACTAGAGGAAGAATGATGCCAGAGCAAGAAGGATTTTGGTGGACTCAGTCAGAGATCACTTGGTTCCATACATCTCAGGAAAGAAGATTGCTAGGAAAATGTTCAAGACCATAAAGAAGTTGTTTGAACACACTAGTATCAATGTATCCATTACGTTGAGGAACCAACTATCAAATATGAAGATGTCCAAGTCAGAATCCATTGCCTCATATTTCATGAGGATCACAGAACTATGGGACAAGCTTAGTACCAGTGGAGATCCCATTGATGAAAAGGAGCTTGTCATCACTCCTCTAAATGGTCTCCCACCATCTTGGGAGTCTTTCATTCAAAGTATAAGCAGTAGATCTAAGTTACGCAAATTTGATAAGCTATGGGAAGATTGCACTCAGGAAGAGACAAGAATAGCAGCACGACAAAGACTTCATGGCACTCAACCTGAGGAGAATCAAGCATTCATATCCCATGCCAAGAAAGGAAAGGGAAAGGGAAGAAGGTTTTACAAACACAAGCACCAAGATAGGAGATCTAGTCCTCCTCCAGATCAGAAGAAGGAGAAGAAGGATTTGTCTTATATACAATGCTACAGGTGCAAGGAATATGGTCATTATGCTAGTAATTGTCGAAGTTCAATCAAAAGGAAGCATGAAGCCTCAACTGCTGATGTAGAAGAAGACCATCATCACAAGAAGTCAAGGAATGATGATCGCTCGGAGTTCTTCTTCTAGGAGATATGAAGATCCAGATTGCAAGAACATAGATCTCTCATGGTTCCCACAAGAAGGCAATGGGAGCCCACACACAAAAGCAATAAGAGATAAGTATTTGATTTTCTTGCTTACATAGATCTGTGTTGTCTTATATGTCTTAATTATATGCAGATCTATCAGGAAGTATGTTGAGAAGTTGATATAGTTTACCCTGTTTCATTTATCTGAGCTACACAACATTTCATGCACACATGTTGGAGCTAGTCTAGATGACATCTCCTTCTTACATGCTTAGAGTAGTGCACACTCTTGATGGCATGTTCTAGTGGAGATAGCAGACATCCAGAGAATTCCCAGATGTGTTTGGAAGACATGTTTATGATTGTTGTGCTAAAGTATTAGCCGAGATGTCTGTGTAAACTATTGTCATTACATTGATTATGCAATGTCACTAATCATCAGTCAGGATTTGACTTGTAGGTAAAAGACCATGTGATATGGCCTACAAGAAAATGATGATGTGACTTGTTCTGAATGAACGTGGTGGACACATGAATCCCGTTGATGTTCAACAGGAAGCTTCCAGGAATACGACTCTCATCCTAGAAGGATGACCTCGGAGGAAGCTTTCATAGAAGTAAAACTAGAAGTGGGCCACCTTCGGATATTTGGTTGTCTAGTCGATATACATGTGCCCAAGGAGAAGAGAACGAAGTTAGAATCTTCAAGCAAGAAGGGAACTTTCATGGGATACAATGTGTCTTCAAAAGCTTTTATAGAATCTACATCCCAGGATTCAGACAGATTGAAGTCAGTAGGGATGTGACCTTTGAAGAAGAGATGGCTGTCAGGAAAGGTAGAGGATCAAACATGGAGATTGATGAGGAAGAAATTATAGAACCAAAGAAGATGAGATCATCTCCCCCTCCAGTTTAGAGGGAGTTAGCAGAAAAGGATGAACCCATCGATCCTATTGATCTAGTTGATATTCTAGAGATGTTGCAGCAGTTCGGAAAAGACCTAGATGGGCACAACAGACTTTGCAGGATGTAGAGGGGCATGAAGCTCCACATGGTGCTTTCAGAGAAAGCAAAAGACCTCAGAGGTTCTCCAGTTACGTAGCACTAATGAGTAACATCATTGATTCACAACCAACCACTTATGAAGAAGCATCTAAACATCAAGTTTGGAAGGATGACATGATGGAAGAATATCAATTCATCATGAATAATGATGTCTGGGAGGTTGTGCTGAGACCTGAGGAGAAGTCAGTAGTGACTTGCAAGTGGCTATACAAAATCAAGCATGTAGCAAATGGGAGCGTGGAAAAATATAAGGCCATATTTGTTGCCAGAGGGTTCTCTCAGAAAGAGGGAGTCGATTATGATGAAACATTTGCTCCTGTGGCTCGATATACTTCCATCAGATTGATCATTGCTATTGCTTCAACTATGGGATGGAAGTTGCATTAGATGGATGTTAAAACTTAAGACAACCTTTCTCAATGGTGTTATTGAGGAAGAAGTATACATTGAGCAGCCAGAAGGGTTTATTGTCCACGGAAAGGAGTCTCATGTTTGCAGATTGAAAAGGGCATTGTATGGACTCAAGCAAGCACCCCGTGCTTGGTATGGACGGATAGACGGATTCCTGGTGAGCTTGGGATTCACCAAGAGTGATATAGACCCCAACCTTTACTACAAGGTTGTGGATGACGAGCCACTGATTTTGGTACTATATGTTGATGACTTGTTTCTTACTGGAAATGAGAAACTTATCGTATGGTGTAAGAAGAAACTCGCCTCTGAGTTCGAAATGAAGGATCTTGGATTGATGCATGACTTTTTGGGATTAGAAGTATGGCAGAGACAGAAAGAGATTTTTCTAGGTCAAGGAAAGTACACCATAGATATTCTGAAGAGATTTGGAATGTTGGACTGCAAGTCCACGGCTACTCTGATGGATGCACATTTGAAGAAGCTGAGAGATTTTGTTTCAAATTCAGATTTGATTGATCCTACTATGTATCGCCAGTTGATTGGGTCCTTGATGTATCTGACGAACACCAGACTAGATATATGTTTTGCTGTGAATGCTCTCAGCCAGTTCATGTGTGAGCCGAGATAGATTCACTGGATTGCTGCAAAGCATGTGCTCAGATACTTGCGTGGCACTGTGGGATATGGCCTAAGATATGCTTCAGAATGTGACTTGAGATTGCAGGGGTTTATAGACTCAGATTGGGCCGGATGTGTTGCAGATAGGAAGAGTACTTCCGGATGTTGCTTTAGTTTGGGTTCGACAGTGATTTCCTGGTGCAGCAGGAAGCATAACTCGGTAGCACTTAGTACTGCAGAGGCCGAGTATATGGCTGCCAGTAAATCAGCCCGAGAAGCAGTATGGCTTTGTAAGCTCCTTGCAGATTGTTTGGCCAGATTCCAGAGCCAACCGTGATTCACTATGATAACCAAAGTTGTGTGCAGATTTCAGTGAATCCTATATTTCACGACAGGTCGAAGCATATAGAGATTCGATATCACTTCATTTGTGATATGGTGTAGAAAGGTGCGATCAAGTTACAATACGTGCTGATAGATGACCAGACTGCAGATGTTCTCACCAAGCCTCTTCCCAGGGTGAAGTTGGAATACTTTCGCGGAAGACTTGGAGTATAAGAGAACGTGTCCCTCCTTGAGAGGGAGAGATGACATAGAGATGCTTGTCCTGCTTTCACCCAGGTGCCTTCACTCGTCCAGGTACTCAACCAGGTATGGGAGAAATCCCATCAGCAGATGAGTCGGACAGGCAGTGGATGGTCGGGTTCACCCAGGTGCCTCCACTCATCTAGGTACTCAGCCAGGTATGGGAGAAATCCCATTGGTAGACAAGTCAGACAGGCAGTGGATGGTCGGGTTCACACAGGTGCCTCTGCTCGTCCAGGCTCTCAGCTAGGTATGGAAGAAATCCCATCGGCAGATGACACAGACAGGTAGTAGATGGCTGTGTGATTGCACAGGTACCTCTACTCGTCCAGGTTCTCAGCCAGGTATGGGAGTACCCCATCGGTAGATGAGACGAACAGGTAGTAGATGGTCATGCTCCTCTGCTCGTCCGAGATCTCAGCTAGGTGTGGGAGAAATCCCATCGGCAGATGAGACGGACAGGTAGCAGATGGTATAGCAAAGATGGTATAGCTTATATCTCAGACATCTAGGTAGGATGGAGAGACTCTCTTAGACTCATCGAAGGACTGGTGAAGTTGATGCATGATGACACTTCTCGAAGGACTGAGACTGTGTGGACAACCTTTAGTATGTATAGAGATGATGGAGACAGTATAGATGTACAGATGAAACCCAGATGATCGTGATGCTGATGAAGACCAAAGAATACCTTCCTCGTTGAGAGGGAGTGTTGGATTTTGTGCAACTTCGAAAGATATTATTTATTGTATTTTATTGTATTTGATTGTACCTCCTAAGGGAAATGAACTTGATGTAATTTAATTATGTAAACCCTTGAAAGAATCAATGTAAACCTTGGGATGAAAAGCAGGCAAAATAAAAATAAAAATAAAAATATTTATTGCTCCCCAAGAGAAGTCGGCCCAGTTAGGGAATTTTCCAGTTTGGTACTTGTATAAATAAGAGGTGAGTTCACCTCATTATTCACTCACTCATCCACTCAAGACAAATTCACATCATCCAGAGAGAGAAGTTCGCACTGCAGCAGGAGAAGACTATTTTGCGGTTTCTATCTTTTGGAAAGTATTTCCATCTTTTCTCTTTTATGATTGTACTCTGATCTCGGAATTATCATCTCTATACGAAGGTTGTTGGGTTTTCTCCCGTTTGGGTTTCCCAGGATAAACTCTGTTGTTATTGTTTTGTGCTTTGTCTTTCTTCTAGTGATCTTGTTTATGCATTTAAATTATTATGCTATGAATGTATGAAAAACTAACAAACTCATCAGCATAGACTAGTCACCCAAGGGGATTTGAATTGAGCACCTGCTGGCATGAATCCAGCCAAATGCTTAGCAACATTGGCTACAACCGATTGGGCTAAACCCGTAGGATAACTTGCTTCTACATTTAGCAAAATGTGGATGGAAATCAATATAGTTGAAGTGAATGAAAAGTGTATTTTACTATTTATCTTCATCATGATAAAGTAGACAGGGGAATAGTATTTTGGTGCTTTGACCGTGAAAATAGGTAGGTGCTTTCATAAGACGTGCTATTGATTTGGTATTCAATTGCTTAATTTTGTTTGATAAATTAAATTATCAAAGCTAATAATTTTTTTTTTCCTTTCAGACTTGTGGAGTAGATTGGTATAATATATGCATGGTTTAAAATTTCAATTCAAAGCTAGTAGATAATATTGTGCTTCGACTGTTGTAGGATGCGATTATTTCAAGGATTGAGGACAAAATTGCAGCTTGGACATTCCTGCCGAAAGGTATGTATGGTTGAATAATAGCAATAGAAAGAGCTCTTATTTTTTGTCATAGATTTTTAATATTAAATCATGGTGCCAAGGGAAGATTTGATCATGTGTGTGAATCTCATAGTATTTGCATTTTTTAAAGGCTGGTATGATGTTATATTTTCAACACAAACTATGTTGCTGTCGAGGAAACTGGACATGTCCAACTAGGGGCCCATGTCCGTATCCTACATATTGGACACACATGCTAGGCCACGTGTCCTACACGTGTTTGGCACATTACCTAAAACAGGACGTGTCAAACATGTGCCCTTGTCTCTGCATTTTTATTCAGTGGATAAATATGAAATTGGAAATCTAACTTAGTTTACAAACTAATCTAAAGTGCTGATATCTACTGTGTCATTGGGCATAACCCAACTCACTGCAACTGTTTGATATGCATCTTTATTTCAGTCCATGAATTGCGATTGGAAGTTTGTGTTAACATCTGATTTATCTTTAAAGCACTGAACATTTGCTGATAATCACATACAGGACTGAATACTTGCTCCTCATATTATTTCTGTGTCTTTACCATTGATTGTTTGACTCCATAGAAGGCACTGATCTCTGCTATAGGGGTAGTAGAAAGGTAATGTTTGTTTGGAGTGTGCAGATATGTTAAGGGCTCTCCCCTGGGTATAGGAGCTACCCAAAGAAGTTAGGAGTTAGACCGAAGGTGACAGTGGTCTTACTTCCTCCCACATGCTTACCAAGTCATATACAGTCTGTTTCAAAGTCTGCCAGTTTGATTGGTAACAGACAACAACCATGGATCTGGTTGAGTTTTGGCCAAAGAACTACGTGAAGGTAGCCTTTATAGGCTACTCACAGATCAAGTTGAGCAAGTATGGTAGGATGCCATAATGGAGGAGGGTTTCTGTAGCCTTGAGGAGACTGTTACAGAGCCCACTGTGGAATTAGTAATTGATTCCTTGATTGCCGCTGATGGGAGTATGGAAGAGTACCAAGTTAAGGTTGTTACAAAAAGATTCTCTCAACCAAAGGTAACTAGACTTGATGAGACCCTTACTGCAGTTGTTGGAGGATTCTCTCTGGAAGGAGTTGTCTTGGGTGGGCTGATGCATGCTTCACTAGTTTTGGATTTCAGTGTTGAGACTGCACTCATGTTGCGCTGTTCTGAGTTTAGTGCAGATTTCAATTCATTATATGATAGATCCGATACACTTGTCTTGGCCCTGTATACCGATAAAATCATTATTGCAAGAACTCCCAAACATTCATGATGTGGTGTGAGAAGATTTTGGCCAGTGAAGATGGCATGATGTTCAAAAGAGGTTGGCAGGTTGCTGATGCAGTGTTCTTTGTATAGAAGGTTTTTACCTTGAAGATTTTGAAGAGAATTCAACTACAGAAGGAAGCAGTAATCCAGATTCATGTTTCTTCAAGTTCATTGATGGTTAACTGTTTGATCAAGCCCTTAGAGATTCCATATGCAGAGAGAGTATTGTGTTTGGCAGAGAAAACTTTTCTTTTTAAGAGGGAGTGCTGGACTTTTAGTACCTCAGAAAGTGTCCAGCAGAGTACCATTAAGGGAAGCAGCAAACAGATAAGATCTAGGTGCATGTAGAGAAGGTACCGTGGCAGGTACTCCAGCAGAGATTTCATACAAGGGTCTGTACAACAGCCTTACTGACAGCAGCAGCAGTATGCCTTCCTTCAGCAGTTCTGTACAACAGGAATGAGGGTGTGTTGCTGCCGGATATGCACCTCGGGGGAAAGGGGGTTAGTGTGGCAGAAATCTTCAAGCCACTGGGTGCGTCTTTGGGGGCAAGCAAAGAGTTGAGATACTGTTACTCAACACTCAACTCCTCCGTCTAGGCCAACTCCTAGCGAAGCCAAGGGGGTGGTCCCTAAGAAAGCAAAATATGGCCTTTAAGCTAAGTTAGAGAATGAAATTAATCTAGGAGTTTGAAATACAAGTAAGTACTGAACCAAAGAAAACAACTATGAATTAAAACAACACCATGATAAAGGTAAATCCATCTAACACATTGATTCATTTAACATGTTTGAGTAATGCAGATTAGACCAGTGCCAAATAGAGTCACATGAAATTATTGAAGTGTTGTTGTGTGGTGAAGGTGTTGCAAGTCTTGTTGGTCAGTTTTAATTAATTTTATTATGATGTGTGGATTAAGGAATGGGTTAGTTCCTGGTTTGGCCCAACTCCAACTTAGGCCTTCGAACTGAGCGTAGTGACAACTAAACCAAGGGTCCAACTAGGTGAGGCATAACCTGCTTAAAGTAGCCCACTGACTTTGTAGTTAGTTTCATGCTACCTCCCGAGTTCTAGAGATCAAGTTTTCGTTGGATTGCCGTATTAAACCAATCACTTCAAATCCCTTTTTGATTAACCAACTGATCAGATTAAGTTGCAGTGGTCAAGAGCATACTCGGAATTTCAAGGCTTGGTAAATTTTATTAAGTGTTTTGGGTGAGTTTATTAACTAATCTAAAACCCAAGTGTCTCTTTTCCACACACCAAAGATTGGTGCAGTACTTCGGGGAAAGCAAGGGTGCAAATTTTATTTGTTAATGATGTACAAAATTGTAATAGCAAAATTATTGACGGCTGAGAATCTCTTTTCCCATTCGGTACTTCGGGAATGCACAACTGGATTTAGTTTGTTTTTATGAGATTGTTAAACTTTGAAATAAAGTACAACATTGCGAAAGAAAGTACACTAACCATACAGCCCGATTAGGGTGGATTTGTGTGCACGTGTTGATCTAAGAAAGCAAAACTAGAAAAAAGTAACTAAGCTAAAAATCAAACACACAAAACCGACATGGACCCCCCAGGGGGTTCTGTGGGCGCTGGGTAGCTCACCTGCTTTTATTAATTACAATTTACAAAACTCTTGAAGGTGGATGCCTTTGGTCCTTATGAATCTGGATCCAAACGCTTACAAGGTTTCATAAATGATACAAGATGGAAGAGTGATGCTCCTAGAAGCCTTGGATGGCTTCAGATCTTCAATTTTTCGGCAACACTTCCTCTTGTTATGGCGATAAAAATGTAAATCCAGCCACCTGAAATGCACCAAATGTGCCCAAATGAATGTTAAAAGCATAAAATTTTAAGTACTGAAAGATAAGAATTATGCACAAGTACTTAAGCAACCTAGATCTACTAAAATAAGCTTTAAATCCTAGATCTAGTACATACTTAACTTAAATCAACCTCTTAAAATATTCTTTTCAAATGAAACTAATTTAACTAAGCATGCAAGCTAAGTCACCGGACACGTCCTAACAGGGCCAAGTGTCCCGTGGGCACGTGTTAGGCACGGACACGACCCTCCCACGTGGGGGACACGTGTTTTTTCGTGTCCCGAAATCGGGACACGAAAAAACACGTGTCCCCCACGTGGGAGGGTCGTGTCCTGCCTCTGCACAAACCGTGTTCATCGTTGTGACTTTAGGAATCCTTGGCGTCTGCCCAGTTGTTCTGGCTACTTCCCCTTTCTCAACAAGAAGCACCGATAAAGTAGCCCATGCTCACCTCGTGTCTTGCTAGACTTTCTATTTTTTAACCTTTTTCACAGCTGAATGCCTTATTAATTCAGTGTTGTACTTGCTCCTTTAAAAACTTCGACTCACCCTTTGTGTTGGGCTACCGTTAGATCATAGCTTTAGTGAGCGATCTGCTGGAGATCGGTGACATGCAGGGTTACTGCAGCTTCTTAAATTGTATTGTGTAAAATATTAAGTTTATATAAAAACAAAGTATTTGGCTAAATAAGTCTTAAGAGCTCGTTTATGATAATTAAATTGTCTTCATAGATTGGAAAGATAGCAAATGAGTTGGCATGTAAAATATGAGAAGACACCGTGGGATATAGGTAATGTACTTTATAGAATATTAAAAAGATGCAAGGAAAGTATAATTCATTTTTGGTGTGATAAATATTTTATATTGAATATTAAAGAGATACAAAAGTATAATTCATGAAGGCGTTGACAATGCCACATCCTCATATAAAGAACCCTGTCATGTCATTGCATAAGGTGGAAATTTCGGGAAGTCACGCTCCCTTTCAATTATATATATATAGTAGTTACAAACTAATCATTAATGTGTTTTGATTCTAATTTCTATTGAATATTTGTAAATGTTCTAGTTTCTAAATTTTATTGGATCTATATGTTTATATTTTTAAATTTTAATATATTTAAAAAATATATATATATATGCATATAAAACGTGTCCTTCGTGTCCTGATTTCGGGGGTCACCGTGTCCTGTGGGGACACTCGTATTTTGGGGACACTCGTGTCTCGTGTCAGGTGACTTAGCATGCAAGTAACCGTAACCAGAAAAGTAAAATTTAAAATGAAGGAAAGAGAGAGATAGAAAGAATGTTGGAATCCTGGGAATTTTTGAGCTATGGAGCCTGCTGGTGGAGAATGGAGGGACTGTATCCTAAAAGTTCTTGAAGAGCAGTAGAGTCAAACTAGATCATCTGCACCTTCAAGCTTAGGCAATTTGCACAGCTAAAACTACTTGCACAAAAGCGTCAAATCCGGTGCTTCTCATGCCAGAAATCAGAAGAGTAATTATACAAACTAGTAATAACATACTACTTCTATACCGTGGACATGAGCAAGCAATATATGAAATCAAACTAGAATCATAAATCCTACCAACTAGTAATAGTCCTTTGAAGGCCTTGATCATCCACAAATGCATCAAATAATTAAGCTACGCTACAGTTACCTCATAAACCATTGACATTTGCATCCACACACATAGAGCACTACACCACAGATTTGCCTCCAAAGCCTTCTTATTCCAAAAAATATTACAATACAACAGTTACATGAATCACCGGCCTTTCGGTCCTCTCTGACCATGACCAAATGAGAGCCCAATGGCTTGCTTAAATAATGAATGGAGAAGAGGGGGGGGCACTTGAGAGGAGATCATGAGGGGGGGGGGGGGCATCACTATGATTGAGGGATTGAATAAAGAAAAGATCCACGTGATTGATATTATGGAGATCCTCATCCAAGAAGGATGTGCTACCTCTCAAAAGGTAGGCGCATCCCTTCATTGTTTTCTCCACCAATAAAGAGGGGCCGCCACATGCAAGAAGTCGCCCACATGAGGAGGAGGGTGCATCCTCTAAAAGATCCACTCGTTATCCTTATGATTTGACTTTTAACCACATGCTTTATCCACCTAAGGACCACTTTGCCACCTTTTCAACATGTTTTAATCACATTTCCTCGAATTTCTCACTTTGTCCTTTTGTGTCATTTTTAGCATTTTTTTTGACATTTTGTCGCTTTTTTGAGCAAAAATGCTTTAAGTAATAATTTAATCACCCGAAACATAGGAAAACTGGGTCCTAGGGTAAAGAGAATGCTCTGAGTGTGAAAATGAGTATCCCCATGCCAAATTCCGCCTCCAGACCATACTTTTATTACAATTTGAAATTTCCCATTTAAACTATTAAAAAATAGCCTAAGTTTACGGGAAAAAATATTTTTGTCGGAATTGACTGAAAATCCTAGGGGACCTAGTGCATGTCCATACGACTCATTATTGATGGCTAGCATGTAAAAATACATAGACACTTAGGCTTTAATAACCTCCCAAGGTAAATACTCTAGCTTTGGAGGTGAGTGAAAAACTCATGAATTATACTTCACTGAAGTGCAATGCATAATTCCTAAAGAAAAAACACTCTAGAGTATCCCCTTGATAGATAAACCTAAGGTAAGCCAAGTCTGTTACAAAAAGATCATGCTTAGACCAACTTATTACAATTCCCCATGGGGGTATGGACATGCAATTTTTTGAAAAAGGACCAAAATTTGGCCTGCTGGATCTCGGAACACTGATGATGAATAATTAGATTGTTCAAGTCTTCGATGGTTCACTCGGAATCCACTAAGTGCAATTTTAGTGGATAATAGGGTGCAGGGGCATTTATGGAGGAAAGAGATAGAGGGTGCATATAGACATGTGCCAGTTTAGATGCTTTTTATATTTAGTAGTTCAGTTCTATTTCCGATTGTGCTTGAGCCTTGAATTGGTTGTATGCACAGTTAGTTAAGGTGCTTTGCATGTGGAAATTTTCCGAGATTAGATGGGGTGCAGATTCCTAGAAGAGAGAGATGCATGCATGCATGCATACTTGCACTCTCCTCTAGTGGGCATGCCTTCATAGCAATAGTTATTTCATGTAGATAAGGGTGCTAATCCCAAGGCCAGGTCTAGGTTGATTTCAGTTAAGGTGCTGTTGTGCATGTGTCCAGATTCATTGTACCTTTTGGTCTATAAAGGAGAAGGCAGGGCTATAGGTTTTATTCATTCAGTTTTCAAATTCAGAGTAGGAAGCAGTGGGTGAATTGTAGTGTTTGAAGCTTTTAGTGTAACTCCTGTTTTTAGAAGTGATAAACAGTCACGTGATTTGAGTTTCAAATCTGTGTATAGGTTTTATTCATTCAGTTTTCAGAGAAGGAAGCAGTGAGTGAAGGGTAGAATTTGAAGCTTTTAGTGTAATTCCTGTTTCCAGGAGTGATAAACAGTAATGTGATTTGAGTTTCAGATCTGTGTACTTGCTGCTACTTTGAGCTTGATGTGTTTCAGATCTGTGTACTTGCTGCTACTTTGAGCTTGATGTGTTTCAGATTTCAGTTCCTAGTAAAAATCAGATTGCAGTTTTGTTAGAGATATCGGTTTTCTGTTTTGCCAAGTGGGTAGGTTAGAAATCAGACTAGGACTGTTACCATGTGTTGAATAATTTTAACAAATTGTACCATTTTTATTTTGAACCTTTATTTTAATTATTAAAAAAATTCGTATATATATTTTTAAAACTTTATTTTTTCACACCTGCATCCTAAATATTGGGAAATTGTCAGACCCTGTGCTTGATTCTCACCCTACATCTGTTCCCTTACACCCACACCTGGTAACTTGGAGCTGAACTGCTAGTGCTATTTGTTTTCCTAAAAATGTGTAGAAGAACAGAAGAAAAACAGACCTATCAGGTGGGCAAGTGGGCTGAGACGGCCCTGCAGTGATTTGGAGCTTTTGCAAATTTGCAAGATGACATAGAAGCAAAAATGCTCGAAAATTGTTTGGCAACTCTGTGGTTCTCTAAAGGTGGAACTCTGCAGATTACACTGACTTCCTTCAGACCAAAAATTATCTCAGTTCATGGTAGAAGAGACAAAAGTTGGGATAGTGCTGATTGTATTCATTACGTGGCCAAAAGACTTGATAAAAGTGAGGACCTTGTAATCTGTCAGCTGAGCTATCATACCTTTTGGCCACAGAATCATTTTGGAGGCAACATTAGCTCATGCTAACCCAGACAACCTTTATAGCTTCTTTCTGTTTAGCTTATAGTGAGCCAGTGATAAAGTGCCAATATTCATTTGTGTTACTGATCTGGCTTTTAAAATGTCCTTTTCAAAGGTTTAACCATGTTCTCTTGCTGTGGTGGTGTCAAGGTTAACTGGCACAATTATATGTCAGTTTGTAGAATTTGTTTTCTCCAATTTGACTCTCTCCAACCTTTCTGTTGATTAGTCTGTTCTGTAAATGCAATTGACAATGTTATTCCGGTAGCCTGAGGATAATTTTCGCTTTCTTTGTATACCAGAAAATGGAGAGGATATGCAAGTACTAAGATACGAGTCTGGTGAAAAGTACGATCCACATTTTGATTTCTTTCAGGATAAAATCAACATTGTTCGTGGTGGACATCGTGTAGCAACTGTCCTGATGTATCTCACAGACGTAGCCAAAGGTGGTGAAACAGTATTCCCTTCAGCCGAGGTTGGTTCTCAATTCCTATTATGAAATAGGTAATAGATAGACTTATTTCACTATGAAAGCAAATGTTTGACGTTTGAATATCTTTATCTCACAGGAGGATAGACGCCATAGAATTAGTAGTATTATCAAAGATGATACTCTATCTGACTGTGCCAAGAAAGGAATTGCAGGTAAGCTTAAAAAATGGAATATGAATCTTCATTCAACTTTTGTCACCTAGCAAGCAAGAAATCACATGTTTAATGCATTTGACAAGCTTTTTGGTTCCTTGTTCACTTTATGATATATTGTGGTCGATCATGGATAATTGCAGTGAAACCAAAGAGAGGAGATGCACTTCTTTTCTTTAGCCTTACTCCTCGTGCCATACCTGATACAAAAAGCCTTCATGCTGGATGCCCTGTAATAGAGGGAGAAAAGTGGTCAGTAACCAAATGGATACATGTAGACTCTTTTGATAAGCAAAGACAAAGCTCAGATAATTGTGTGGATGAGAATCCCCGTTGTGGTGAGTGGGCAGCTTATGGGGAGTGTAAGAATAATCCTGTATACATGTTGGGCTCACCTGAATTACCAGGTGCTTGCAGAAAGAGTTGCAAAGTTTGTTAGTTTTAGATTGTATACTCAGAGATTCCACAGTTGTCATGATTTGTTAGTTTTGTTGGATGAAGATATTGATGAAGACTGCCAGCAATGATATCTCTCTAGGTTCAGTAAATTGTTTTACAAAATAAGCAGAATTCCAGTTTGTCATGTGGGCAGTAGGTTTGCAAAGATTGGAGTTACTTATTTGTTAAAGTTTCTGTATAAACAGATCTGTACTATTATTTGCATATCAAGTTGGAGGCTTTAGTAAATTTCTATCAGAAAATGAGTTTGGCCTGCTTTATAGGAAATGATGATTTAGTTGTTCAGATTGAAAGCATGGCATATAATACGTTGTTAAAGAGTCTTTAGCCTACTTCTCATGAGTGTAGATGCTATTTCTCACACTATTTCTAGTAAAAAGTCTTTCCTCTCCCTAATATTCGAGATGCAGATGAACTGCTTTGGAAATGTTCTTTCTATATAATGCCAGCTCGATGTTACAGTATCAATTTACAAAATGATTGAACATTATTAATAGAAAATATAATATTTCAGTCAAATTTTGATTTGGTTCAAGTTTAATCTAGTTCTAGATCTAATCAGGTAGTATGTTATATATCGAATATTGTATATAAACTATTCATCTTGGAGTTTTAATTCTGTCACTCTGTATCATAGTTTCAACACTATGATAGTAGTTGCCGTTGCTTTCCTTTATAAAGGTCTACTGTCCAGTGGCCCTTCCATCCTCGTGGAATGAAAAGACATATTTCCCATTTGGAATTGATTTTATGACCGCTGATGTTATCTGAGTGTTTTTGAAAACTGTTGCTGGTCACGGGGTTTTCTGTTCTATAATCCACTGGAAAGCCCCAAGGCTCGCAAGTAATCACTCCATTCATGGGATTATGTACACTGAGAATTAAACACTGAGAATTATTAGCTGGCCTCCTATAAAAGACTCTTGTGGGGCAAAGTCAGATTTTTTCTTTTTGGTCAGGTAAATATCCTGGTACTCAAACCCCTGTACACTTCCCTCATTTCGAGGATGGTACTCAAACCCCTGTATATTCATTTTGAGGATGGTACTCAGGGTAAATCCTAGATTCTTCAGTGCACAAGGCCAATCGACAACATGGCTCAAAACCATTACAATAATATACTCATTATGAACTCAACGGTCACATATGAGAATAAAAGTGAAGTTGGGTGAGAAGGATAACACCATCCCACAACCACTCCAGTTAGAAACATTTATGATTTCTATTGTTTGTGCAGCACCACTATGATCTGATCCTCACTCTTATGAGACTTTGATATGTTATACGATCCCAAAATAAGTGGTTTAGCATTTCAGCTTGCATTATTGCGACCTCCAAGTTGTGATATAATGCCCATTGCGATGACATCATTATCTAGTAGATACCAATAGGTGTGCTCACGGAGGTATTCAAATGATAGCTAGTCTGGTTAGTGACTATGCAAGAGCATTGATCTTGATGATGAGGATGGAATTTGAAACATATACGATTTCTGTTGTTTGTGCAACACCACTCTGATCTGGTCCTCGTCCTTAGCCTCATGAATGTGGTTAGTGCATGAGTAAGTGAAAATTAGGCATGATAACCATTTAAACAACCCACACTTGCTCTTAAAAGTAGTCTTTCAAGTGTATTATTACTTAACCATCTCTTAATAATATTTATATTTATATTTACGAGACTTTGATATCTTATCGGATTTAACCTTTTAAAATAACCAGATGTAGCCTTGCATTGTTGTGACTTCCAAGTTGTGATTGCACCGAATAGAAAGGTGCCCTCCATCCTAATATGGGTGAGATATTGTCACGTTATGTTACGTAATGTAATGTTCCAATCAATACAAATTATGGGGAGATGTTGTAATGTTATGTTATGTAACTTAACGTTCCAAAAATAAAAAGTAATTAAAAATATTCATGTTGGCTCATAACTTATCAAAACTAAAAAGTAATTAAAAATTTCTTGTCGGTCCATAAAAAATAAAATTAAAACTACCATAGATCCATCTTAAACTTGAATATGGATCTCTCAAGAAATTGGTTCCCTCTCGGTGCTTAATAGACCTGGGTTTAAAATGGATCTATGGTGGTATATGCCATTGAGATGGCATCATTATCTAGTAGATACTAGTAGGTTTGATCAGAGGTATTCAAATGATAGCTTGTCTGGTTAGTGACTGTGCAAGAGCATTGATATTTCTAACAAGGATGGAATTGTTAACGTACATTCAATGTATTCTCCACTTCATCCACAAGCTCATGTCCAACATTGCAAACACATTTCTCATTTGCTGATACTTATATGTAATTCTAAGGCCTACTCTGTCTGTATTTATTCGTGAAATGGAAGATTGTTTTTAGTAAATTCAAAGATTTTCTCATTTCACCTTTATTGAGAGCTCATATTTTGACAAATTCTACATTTCAAGTTTAGCAGAGTCATAACAATAGCCCTTACACTCTGTAAAATTTGCATAACAAGTCTTTGTAAAATTTAAAACAACTTGTCAATAGGGGTTTCATAGCTTTTGTTTTTCTTAACAAAGACTTAGCTTTGGTTTTTCTTAACAAAGACTTGGAATATCCTTGACCAAACTAAGGGTTTCATAGCTTTTGTTTTTCTTAACAAAGACTTAGCTTTTGTTTTTCTTAACAAAGACTTGGAATATCGTTGACCAAACTAAATAGTTAATTTTTCATCAAAATTGATTTGATCAAGCCGATTCACATGATAAAACAAGTTGAGTGTTGACAACTTGACAGTAACTCGCCCTTCTTTTTTTCAAACCATTCTAAGTTGATTTGTGAGTGTGCCATTGATTTGTTTCTACTTACACCATTATCTAAAGAGGCTATAGGGGATGATGAGGTAATTTAGATTTATGAACCCTATTTGAGGTTTCTAATTACAATCTTGTTAACTTTATAAACTCCAATTGAGGTCATTAATAACAATCTTGTTAACTTTTTGCATGCATTGCAAATATTTCACGATGGTTTCATCTTAAGTGGTTGAAACATAATATATAATTCTTAATCCATCTATATCGGTTATATTAATTCAGAATAAACAAAAAACTTGTAGAATGTCGAGATGCTTCTCTCTCTCTCTAACACGTAATGTGACACACACTTGATGTTTATTAGCAATTAATGACTTTATAATGTTAAGAATTTTATTGTCTCATTGATAAAAAACGCCTTTTCAATTATTAACATAACAATATCTTGATTGAGGTAGTGGCTAATTCATTCAAACAATAAATTAAATTAAGATAAAATAAAACTGATTTTTTTTTGCATAGAATAAGCTTGAGGAAACCCCTTTGAGTACTTCCCTAGAATTAATGGATGGTAAATCGTTGACCTTGACTACGGGTCCTAACTCCAAGAGATCAAAAGAGTTGAACGTGTGACCTCCCCAACTATGAGGGGAGAGATCTCACATTCGACTCATGACCACTTATGCTAACTCTCGGGGCTAATAAAAATTGAAGTCCTATAGAAAGAAAATACACAATTTTCCCTTGTGCCAATTCACTAGTTTATAGGTACAAAAATAAATTGTCAATACTTACGAAAGAAAATCTAGATAGTACATTCATTCACTGACATAAACTTACAATTTTTCTAATAATTATGTACTATATAGATAATTATAGATAATTAGAACAAAATGTATTCTAATAAGATGAATATAAATTTATAAATCTTTTATAGGAGAAACCTTTTCTATTGCATAGCACAAAAAAGGGTCTAAATTTTTTATCAAGTTTGATATTATCATCTAGATATCAATAATATTTCTAAGATTTAGACTATAGTGATTGGACCTCAACTCATTGTAGGTAGAGCAATGTTTAGTGAAAACAACTCTGTCAACTAGTATAGTCTTCGGAGAGATAATGAAATATATTGCCTTGGTGATCTTGAAATATATTTCAACTTTATAATTTGATTTGGAGGGAAAGAGTAAAGAATGAGATGAAACATTATTAATAGTTTTATTTATTACAGCTCAACTAGATTGCATGCTTAGATGCTTACAAGAAGATCCGCTTACAAAGGAGCAACCTTTCCTAATCCTCAAGTTGAAGAGGATGAAGAAGAATGTAAGAGTTTTAGTTACAGTAGATCCTAGAGTAAAGGGGAGGGATTTACCAAACAAGTAAATGCTTTAATCCCTTTTGACATTGCAACTCAAAAACTCAAAAGACAAGACATGGCTTTCAAATTTATTAAGTAGAACTTCATTAAGGTTATAACTACCAGTGCAAACACATGAAAAAATTAGATCATAGTTAAAAACTATTGTTTTTAAACATTGTACAATAGGGGATTGACATTCACAACAGTGACCACTTTGGAGAGTTTAAATTTCCACTGTACTTGTGATATTATTTAAGATAAGATGCATAATATTGCACAAGAGAATATAAGGTTGCAATAGGGTTGAAGCACTAAATTAAGTTGAGAGCATTTGATGATGCCATGTGGTCTCTCTATTTCATCTCTACAAATGTGAAAGAGATTGGTATTTTAACGTGCATTCACTCTGCCACTATATGTCATGATTTTTAAGAAATAATTTAAGAAATTGAAGGATAGAAGATAAACTCTCTAAATGCTCTTGGGACCTAACTTGATGAGTGCAACCATGTGTGTTTGGTGCATAGTCTCGTTCACTAAAAAGTGCCCATCTTTCGTGGGCCTCTAATTAGGCCAATCCTATGCCCCAACATTGAGGTTTAACAACACTTGTCACAAGGTCCAAGGAGTAGTGCCCTTAGTGGCCTCCCATTGCCACTAATGGGAAGGGTCAAGGTGATGTGCTTTCATAGGGTTTGGGACACACCTAAATTTGGTGAAAAAAGTAGTAGGTGTGCAAAGTTCTAGACATTGCATGCACACCTTAATGATCCATGTGCACAATAAATAGGTTATTGCATGCTTGGTGCTTTACATGTACATTTCAACACATTGTGGATGCATACAACTAGGAATACTATTACTTGCGTTGTTGCAACACTCGTGTGTCAACAACATGCCCCTACAATGAAGGAGGCAAGATGACTAATAGTTACAATATTGTATCACCATCCAACATTTTGTGTTTTTGGGCATACATAGCTACGTTAACACTTTCAACATAATGGTTAAAATTCTCATGTTTGGCGGTTTTCCTTTGTTTTGCATTCTAGAACTAGGCCTTTGGTACAAGAACAATATAAATGCATCTTCACCATTGCACTCACGACTTAATGGTATTAGAGCCACACACTACACATTGGGAGAAATGTTTTTTATAACATTAGCTTGGAGCATTCCCATATGCCAAGTCATACATTGTACTTTCATAGTTGGTCAAGGGTAGGAGCATTCACACTTGTTGCATCATACATTGTGTTTTGTAGTTGTCTCCTTACAATAGATTCTTACTCCCAATGCATTTTGGTGCATACTTGCTTGTAATTTGATTGCCTCAATTTGCATAATTAATGAAGGATACAAATCCAACACAATAGATGTAGACACGCATCATGCTCAAGGAGTGCACAATAATGCTCAAAATTACAATATAAGTACCTCTACATTGTTAGGGCATGAAATGTACACGAGATGTTGAATTTGTCAATGTGTTGCCACTCACTAGACATGCCACAGTTGTGAGTAAAAGTGGTTTGTGCCATCTAGTCTTAATGTCCATTGACATGGAAGCCTTGCATATGCTAGAAACCACAACCACTTGCACACTCAGGCCCAACCATTAGCACAATGGGGACCATCGCTAATCAAGGGGGGGGTATGATTTGAGCATAGTCATGGGTATTTGGTGCATAACCTCATGTGTGCCAAAAAGTGTCCATCTTGTGTGCAAACTTCCTCTAACTAGACTAACCTTGCACTTCAACATATATGCATGCAACCCTTGTCATGAGGTCCAAAAGACAATGCTCTTAGTAACATCCCATGGTTGTTGATATAAAATATTGGGGGGTAGTGTCCTTGTAGGGTTTGGGGCAATGCCTTGGAATCTCAACATCATTTGGCATAGAAAATACTAAGTATGCCAAGTTACAAGCTTGTGGGCACCCTTAGTGGCCCACATTTACACTTTGCATGCCATGCACACACTCCATAGTCTGTATGTACACTTGCAAGCCAAGCACAGCCTCATTGAGTTGTGCACACACTTAGTGAACCACCTGCACACTTCAACAACTTGTGCATACTTACAACTAGGAATACCAATCATTGCTAATGCTATTACAAAACATTTGTGCCAATACATGCATGCCAACAATAAGCACCTACAACCAAGAAGATGAACAATCACCAACAATTGCAGAATTGTGTTGCTATCCAACAATTGATAACAATTGAACAGCCCTCTGGAAACAACATGGTGACTCTTGGCATACCAATTTGGAAACTGAATTTATAACTCTAATTTTGAAAGGCATCTCAACAACTAATTCATTTCACATTGCATGTTTAGATCATTTTAAGTTAGATGGTCCCATGCTTTTGTTACCATGTGATTTGACTCTTCTATGTTGTATACCATCTTTGTATTTTCATTGTTGTTAGTTCTTTGTTTTAGTTAACATTAATCTTTAACATACAACATTCTCTATCTTTGGGCACACATCATGACATTCAATGTTTTTTCCAATAAAAGACTACGTTTAGTTGTTGTCTTTTGATTTTCATCTTGGAATCATATCATAATTTGTCACCTCACTAGCATGGCCAATAGATATGACATATTATTAGTGTACTATAACCTCCTCTTGGTGAACCCTTAGTTGTCGAATTGTAACTTCACTTAGTGTTAAAGTTAGGGTTTCATCCTTATGTCAAGGTGTATAAGAAAAAGACAACTAGGGTTACCCTCTAGTCTTAGTCTCTATAAATATGAAGTTTTTCAACCTCGTTGTATCATCATTCATGATCTTGCACATATTATTTTCATTGGGTTATTGGAATATATTGAATATTGAAGAATTATGGTACACCTCTATATTGATTATCTTAGGTTCTTTTGGTTGGTTGGTTGTGTGGAGTACAGGTATTAACCTCCTCAACCATCATTGCTTTCCCATGAAGTTTGTTTGCTAACATTATTTTTGATTCGTCCCTTTTGAAGAAATGTGAATTGTTTGAGTTTCTTGAATGTTGCATTCAAAATGACATTTCCATTGAACATTTGTTTGCACCTTTGTTGAAGTCAGGGAATTGCATTATTTTCTAGTTTGTTGTTGAACTAACTCAATTGAGGTGAGGGCCTAAAGAGCATCTTGATCTAGTTGACCGTTTTCAACATTTACCGCTGGCGGAAATTGCATGCATCTATTTCTTTGTGGATGCAGTGTATGGCTGGGACTGCTCACATAGCTTTAATAGACTTGACTATGAGTGTGTTTGCATCCTTTGCTGGATACCTTCATGCTAATTTTTGTTGTCTTCAAATCATACCTCTCTCGTAAGATGTAGTGTAGGGTGCATTGTGTGCTTGCTAATTGATCTCCTTTGCTAGCGTAGTGCTACATTTTCTTTTTGCAGTTGGTGGAACTAGAAATGCCTTATTTGCATGTGCCCCATTGGATAGTTTGGTCAACATTTCTGAAAGAGAACCCTCCCCACAGCACTACATAATCCAACTCACACTGATGTGATACCCTCTAAGTTGCTTGAACACAAATTGTTTGGCGGTTAAGCAATTAGATGCACAAGCAACAAAGTCAACAATAGAATTTGTTGCTTGTGCATCCAATTCCCTGAACCCACAATCAGGGTAATGATGGTTGCTCTCATTCTATGAAATAATGAAATTGAACTTGAGAGTGAGTGGAAATACATTTTGAATTTTGATTATTTCCATAAACTCAAGGTTTACCGTTTTTTATGATTTTTATTGCACCGAGTGTAAACAAGGTGCTTACAACCTAGTATGGGGGAGATCATGTAACAGATGTCACATGTAACGTTTGTCACGTTACGTTACAACCCGGTATGGGGGAGATCATGTAACAAATGTCACATGTAACGTTTGTCACGTTACGTTACAACCCAGTATGGGGGAGATCATGTAACAGATGTCACATGTAACGTTTATCACGTTACGTTACAACCCAATATGGGGGAGATGTTGTAACGTTTATCACATTTGTCACGTTTGTCACATTTGTCACATTTGTCACGTTTGTCACGTTTGTCACGTTATGTTGCAACCCAGTATGGGGGAGATGTTGTAACGTTTGTCACATTTGTCACGTTTGTCACGTCACGTTACAACCCAGTATGGGGGAGATGTTGTAACGTTTGTCACATTTGTCACGTTTGTCACGTTACGTTTCCATGTCGGCTCATAACTTATAAAAAATCAAAAGTAATTAAAAATTTCATGTTCGCTCATAACTTATCAAAAATAAAAAAAAAATAATTAAAAAATTAAAAGAGAGGGATCCAATTTCTTGAGGGGTAATTTTTGTCTTCATGTGTAATAGATTTAAGATAAAACCAAAAAAATTACACCTCAAGAAATTGGATCCCTCTCGGTGCTTGATAGATCCGGGTTTGAGATGGATCTACGCTAGTATATTCATCAATGGCTAAATGTAATTAGAATGGCTCTTATTTTTGAGTGGTGTAAGAGGCGAGTTGATTAAATCGTTTGGATAGTAAGGAAGAGGTTTGAGTTTAAACTCCATTGAGTCTCCCTTTGTAAAGAAAAGTGATTTTAAAAGTGGGGCTATACACATCTTTTTAGATTATTTTTTCTCATAGGAGCTTGTGCAATGTATCCCCCACTTGAATTCATTGCATATCATAGATTTCCTTGGGTACATTTTCAAAATTTTCCTTTGTGGGGCACCTACATCATTCTTTCAAGCCCCCTGGGAAGAAATGTAACCTATGAAAGCAAAAGATGGAGGATTTTCTTAGTAGTTGTGGCTTCTAGAGCATCACTATGGGTGATAAAATGTGACATGGGTGATAAAATGTGACATGGGACACATGAGAAAAGATCCCACAAATCTAATGAGGCCAAGGTCATCCAATTCGAGAATCAATTCATGTGCTTGGATCCACAAGGATTTCTCTACGTTGAAAATTACCTAGCTTGTCTCAAGGAGTTGCAATTGTTATTGGAAGAATGTGACAAAAACTTCATGGAGGATCACAATATTATAGATATAACTCTCCAAAATATTCCAATGTCATATTAGATATGTGTTGCAAGTTGTTTTTATAACATGTTATACAACTTGACGAGAACTATTTACTCAAAACGAGAACTCTAGCCCACGTGCCGCCTGTTAGCGGTGGCGCGATTCTCAGAATCGCGTCGCCTTACTGGGTGCTGTTGGCAGCAGCGAGGCGGGTGGGGAGGGGGAGGGGGAGGGGGGATAGGGGGTGGGGAGGGAGGAGAGGAGGGGAAGGGAGACGGTGCAGGGGAGGGGAGAGGAGGCGGGGGAGGAAGGAAGGGGGGGAGGAAGGTGCTGGCGGAGGGGAGAGTGGGCAGAGGGAGGAAGGGCGTGGTAGAGGGGAGGAGGGAGGAAGGGGGTGGCGGAGGGGAGACGGGGTGGAGGGATGAAGCGGGTAGAGGAGGGAGGAAGGCGGGTTTAATTTTTTTTGTTTTTGTTTTTTTATGTAATGTTTTAATTTGTTTTTTTTTATGAAATTTTTAATATTTATTTTGTTTTTTTGTTTTTTGTTTTTAATTTTGTATTTTTTGGATTTTTTTTTAATTTAAAATTTTAATTTTAAAATATATTTTGCTATTAAAAAATTATTTTGTTTTTTAAATAATTTTTTTAATTTTGTTATAATTTTTTTTATTCTCTAAAAATTTAGTTTTACGATTTGGTTTTAATTATTTTATTTTTTTCAATTTTTTTTTAATTTATATTATAATTTTGTTATTTTTTTAAAATTTTGTTTTGTTTCGTTTTTAAGTTTTATATATTTTTTTTATTTTGTTTTTTTTGGTAGAGAGTTGTTTTTTTCAAAAAAAAAAAAAAATCTTTCAAATCTTAAGTTATATAATTAAAATAGGTGAAAATGTATTAAAAATTGTTAAAAATGTCTTGATTTTTTTTTTTAAAGAGATTTGCCCAAAAAATGGCTTCTTTAAGATAAAAATTTAATGAAAAAGCTTTGAAAATTGATATAATTTTCATTCTAACGAGCTTCTAAATCCTCAAAGATTCAAAAATGTGTGCATTTTTTCAATATAACTCGTTACTAAATGTATATTTTTTTGTAAACCTCGAAAAAACATCTTTGTAAATGAAAGTTATAGTTTTCTTATGAACAATAAGTTTCAAAATCACAAAAAAATGGCTCAAAATGAAAAGTGGTGCTACCAGTATACACACTTTTTAAAATGGAGGTAAAAACAGCTACTAAAATTGACCCCCCAAAAAACGAGAACAATGAAGGGTTCTCATCAAGTTGTATAACATGTTTTATTAGAAGTTTATGCTTGGTAATAATGCTAAGTGGCCATATTTGACAAATTTTGTAATCTATTGATCAAGGGACAAAATAATTTAACAAACATGGGAAAAAGTATCTATAAGCAAAAGGCTCATTTTACCAAAGGTGAGAAACAACATAATCATAAGAAGCATGATATAAGTTTGACAAGGGACATTGACTAGAGTGTCACTAAAGCAACAAGTGAATAAGTCATACAATAAAACTTGTGGCTATTGTGACAAACCGAGGCATCTTGAGAATAAATGTTTTAAAATGTTGAAGGACCCTATTAAGCTAGTGGGGAAGTATGTATCATATGTCCAATAAAAACAATAAAATTTCCCTAGGAATGATGGTAAGGCCTTTGTTGCAACTTTAAAGACTTGCATTCTTATACTTCTTCCAATTTTTGGGGTGTGAATTCTGGATGTACTCATCATATGGTTAGGCATGCTTCACTTTTTTCTTCCCGGTATCATAACAATAATTTTGATTATAAACTTTATATTAGTGATGACACTACACTCTATTTGTGTTAGTAGCAATGGTGAGGTTGAGAACAATGTTGTTAATGATGCTTATCATCTACCAGGCTTGCAAATACATTTTCAATGTTATATGATTGAAAGTGGGAAAAGGTGGAATCTTGGCATAATAGGTTTGTTGTGAGATATCCATGATAAGTTTCATACCATGGTTTTTAGATATCTCGATGAACACATGAAACTTACAAGTTTTCTAGGGTTTTTGCTTCTAACTCATTAAATTTTCGTGCTTGTGTTTCTCAAATTGATGATATGGGTAGTTTATGTTATGAGAGACTAGGTCACTTGAATTTAAGAAGTATGTATCTTGGGAACAAGTTAAACATGGTTTATGGCTTACCTTATGTAATTCCTAATGATAATGTTTATGAAGATTGTGGTCATAGAAAACATCATAATGAGAAGTTTGAGAAAAGAACATTATGGAGTGTGACAACTTGATTGTAGTTTGTTCATAGCGACTTGTGTGGTCCTTTGGACAACTCTCCCTTTTAGGTTAGAATACCTTTTGACCCTCATCAATAAATTTTCTGTGCCTATTTAGGTATATATTTTGAAACAAGAGTCAAGCCATAGATAAAAAACTCTTCTTGAAGATCAATGTGGTTAAATTATTAAAATTCTTAGAATTGATCATGATGGAGGGTATGCCAATAATTCTTCTGAGGATGCTTGCACCAAGTTTTTCATCTTGTTTTAGTACAGTTTTCTCTATACCAAACATAATGGGGTTGTTGAAAGGAAACATAAATCCCTTGTTGAGACGGTTAGGTGCATGCTCCATGCTAAGGGGATGAACTACAAATTTGGGTCGAGAAAGTGAATTGTTCAGGTTATGTTTTGAATCACATTCCTAGCAGAGTTGTTAGGAATGTGACACCTAAAGAAGTTTGGAGTGCTTGGAAGTTGATTGTTTCCCATTCCATAGTCCTTGGATATAATGATGGATCCCACACAAAGGATACAAAGATGAAAAATGGTGCCCAAAATTCACAAATGTATCTTTCTTAGTTACAACGATTACTAAAAGGCATTTTACTTGTATGGTCCAACTTTTGGAGAGGTTATCATTTAGAGGGATGTAATACCTCATTTTTCACTCTTAGAAGGCATGTGGTCAAATTATGTATAAATTGTAATAATTGGTTCTTATGATGGATGCCAAACCATGTGAGCTTAAATAAATGAATAATTGGTTATTATGATGGATGCCAAACCATGTGAGCTTATGATGGTAGAGTTATTGCAATGCACAATGTTACAACAATGTTAGGTTTGTAAAACAATATTTGTTACAACAGTTGGAAATTGGTAAGCTACAACAAAAGGCGTGAAAGCTACATGACATAAAAATACAAACTACAATAGCATGACAAACGAACAATTACAACAGACTTGATGAAGTAGTAGTTGACAACTTTGTGAGGTAGAAAATGGGAGTCACATGCTTTCATCAAGGATTGAATGTTTGTATAATTAGCATAAAGATTGTTGATAGGGAAGTAGCACTAATAGAAAGGAAGAAGCTTGACAAGGGGAGTGTCCAAAGGTTTGGAAAATGAGAAACAGGTCCTAGGATCAATCGAATGTGAGTTTCATGTTTATGAGTGTGTTTGGGTATCCATGTAAAATTTGAAGTTTTGAAGACTTGAGAAAGTGATAGAGCAAAGATGAAGATAAAAGGTTGAATAATGCAGATTAGTACGAGCTCTTATTATGGATAAGATTGATTGTTGAGAACGAGAGACATTGTCATTGATGAAGCCATCATTGTTAGTACTAAAGATGCATTCCATTGATGTCATACTTTGAATATCCCAATATAGATCAACCTTAGAGTGAATCAGTGTCATGCCATGGGAATTATGTATGAAAACAAAGAAGTTTAGATAAAGAATGGTGAAGTTCATAACAGTCCTGAGGTAAAACCCAAACCTGGAGCATGCAAACTTATCTAAGAATGAGCACTGAGGTTAGCTAAGTTCAAAGGACAAAATGACTTGTGCATGTTGGACATATGAAGACACAAAAACAAAGCATACTTAATACTATTAAGAAAGAGGTTGAATGGGACTATTGAAGATCAAGTATGATTCCCCCCAAAACATAAGGTTGAGTAGTAATGACTCTAGATCGAACAAGCTGATATGTTGATGATAATACTACAACATTTCATTGATGAGGCAAGATCAAAATTGATATTGTGTATCCAACGTTGAACCTACGAACTAGATTGAAGGGTCACTAGTAAGTTCGCCAAACATAGAAGAAGCCATAAATCTTGTATGTCATCCCATAAGTGTTGAATCGAACTTACACACACACACACACACACACACACACACACGCACACACACACACACACATGAACCAATCAAACCCTCATCAATGCGCAATGAGTGGGAGGTTTTTTTGACACAACATGAATTTGAGCATGAGCTAAATGATGATTATGAATTCAAGTGGTAGACTAATGCTATAGCAACTTCATTGAAATTCTGACAGAAAAACTCGGTGCATATGATTTAAGTTATGAATTCATTGATTAATATTCATGATTTCAGTACAAAATAATACTAGTAAAACAAAGCTAAAAAAGACAACGAAAAAATTGATAATGAAGAAGAGCTCAAATTTAGGGGGAACTGATCTTGAATTGTGTAATACCTTGTGTATTAAGCCCCAAACATATGTAAATTGTAATAGTTTATTATTGTGGCACTAGGTGCCAAGACAGGGTCTTTAAGGACCGAGAGACATTATTATTATTATTATTTTGTAAATAATTAATTAATAAAAATAACCGGCACAATGGGGACTACTAAATTAGTATGGGAGGCATAGATCCAAAATGTGAGGGGGAATGAGAACATTCATAGCACTTTAGAAATTGTTTGGTTGAGCTTGGTCCATATTTATGCCTTGGTGGCTTTATTAGTTGATGATCACCCAAACATTGTACAACAGACCCAACTTTTGATCATTTTAGCCTATGTTGGTACTATTAAGCCTAATTCATGGTTTAGTGGGCCTCCCTTGGTACTTGGGTGGATTCCAATCGTTAATTGAGCCCCTTTGGTGGTTTGTAACTCCCTTTTGGAGGTTACACTTGGCTTTGTAACCCCCACTTGCTCAAGTGCGCCCTCACTGGCTATTTTTAGCCTTGGTTTGTGTAACTCCTTGTGTAACCCCTCCTTTGCTATTTTGGTAAGATACTTTGGCTTGTGTAACTCCTAAAATCACTATTTTGATTTCCTCTACATGGATGAGGTGTCCACACATGAATTTGAGTTGGTAGGAGTGAATTGGAGCCACTCTCCTTGAAATTCAAATTGCTTGGGTTGGATTCGAGGTTGGATCTTGTGGTTCAGTTAACCCCCCTTGGGTTGATTCAAGTTGGATAATTACCTTGGTTTAATTTGACCCCCTTGGGTTCAAATTGCCTGATTTGGTCTATAAATTCATGGTTGATATCCTTGGTTAAGGTTGTTGATTATTGTTGGTTGTTCTTGGTTTTCATGCCATTAATGTTGAGAGCTTGGTAAGCTTGAGAGCTCAGGAAGCCATGTATGCTTTGCTATGTGAATGAAACTTGTGCTTGAAGCACTATGATATTCTATGGTGTTTGTGGCAAGCATGGAAAACTCTGGTATAGTTCCTTTGTGTCCATTTCTTGTCTTATCCTGGACCTACACATAAATCATGATGGTGAGTGGCGATGTCCTAAGGAACCTGGGGGTGACGGGATTACATTGCACCTGGTAGTGGGGTGGAGGAGAAATCAGGTGGTGAGGATATGAGTTGTGGCTTCTCAAACAGATACTTGACCTATATTTAAGTGCACCTTTGTTGTGGATCTGTGGCCTCAGCTCGGGGGGGCCTGTCAAAGTGAGATATTGCTTGGCAGTGCCTTTGGTTAGGTGGAACGTGGTCCGATTGATGCTAGTTGCACATTAATAAGATAAGTGACTTATTTTATGTAAATTCATATGTTTATATGTGGTTTTTATTGTTTTCACAACTGAATTGGTTACTATTGAAAATCTTGGTAGAGATATCAATGGTTGGATGCAAATCTGATGGTTTAATTGCTTGGAATTGGTGTATATTTCTCCTTGATATTTAGATCCGATCTTGATGGAAGATTGAAATATGTTTATTCATGTGTTATTTTATGTAAATTACTCTTAAAATGTTCCCTCTATGGCTGATCATAACTGTGGATGAATTTATAGATGAAAATGTTTGGTTTTCAGAACATTCGATGAGGAATCGTGGATAAAATTGGTGTATTTTCCTTGATTTTTAGATCTGATCCTGATGGAATATTGAAATATATTTATCCATGTGTTATTTGATGTATATTACTCTACAAGTGTGCCCTCCATGGCTGCCCAGTTATTTTATATGAAAATACTGAGTTTTGACTGCTAGGAAATGAGTTTTTATGCTTGAGAACTAGATTGAATGGATTTATTTATTTATTTTTATCTGTAGAGTTGATTATCTGAAGTTGTATGGATGTGTATGAACTTTATAGTGCGCCCTTTGTGACAGTAGAGCGCCCCATTTATCTGGTATGATTTCTATTTGGGTCTTCTGGTTGGTTTTGCAGTGATTTGGATGCTTGCCGCATGATCCAGTAGTGATTTTGATAGCAATTGGTAGATCTGATATTTTGTATGAAGTAATGGTTGAATATGGTATATATATACCTGTCATTTTGTATTATTGATTGGATGTAGGTTTTAGATTCATATCTGATCCAATGAGCAATCCAAAGCTGTTAATGAAAGTGTCTTAAATTGGATTTACAGATGTATAGTGATTGCCTAGTTTTATGGCAGAAAGTTCTGGTTGTAATTGTTTGCAAAGAATTCCGTAAATATGATCATATATTATTATTGGACTTATTTTGGTCACACTTAATGTTTAATTATTCTAAGGTTCAATTTTATTAAGCTCGTAACACTGGTTACATTTTCATGCTTGCACGGTCTAGCATCTGCATGAGCAGTTGGGGAGCCTTATAATTGTTTTTAAGGTGTCACATTTTATTTTAATGGTTGAATGTTGTTTTAAATTGGCTTGATGGTATGTTATCATAACCTTTGGTTGACCCTAATCCTCTATACAATGCCTTTATTCAACCTTCCTTTGGGTTTACATGTGCCTGAGACCTTGGTTTTGGGGTTGGGTACATTACAAACGAAAATAACAGTGTTCATTAGGCTAGGGGGAGTAGAAGTACAAAGCAACCAATAGATGAAAACTCTTGATTGCATGATATATTGCAGAAGGATTTTAACAGGGGGAGCCAAAATAGAGACAAATATTTTAACAACCAATGAAAGGATGAAAATATCTAACTTAGGGGGAGCACATCCATGGAGATCATTTACAATAGAAACCCCTATAAGAAATTTTCCATTGATGTCAAAGGGGGAGAAGAGGAATAGTAAAACAAAAAATAAATTTGAAGAGAGAACTAGTAAAAATAAAAGGGGAGAAAATGAGCTTAAAAATTTGTTTGACTAAATATTGCCATCAAAGCCAAAGGGGGAGATTGTTGTAGGTATTGTCATTGATGTTAATATTATCCATTATTGTCAATAAGTACTATGAAGAAATGTAGAAGTGCCATGAAGCTATGAAGGACCCACATGAAGCCATGAAGAATCCACATGAAGCCATGAAGCCATGAAGAAGCCATGACAAAGCCATCTTGATGGAGCAAGAAATGCTGAAGCATCTTAAAGCCAAGAACTTTGAACCCATATTGAAATACCTTTGAAGGCAATGTTGAAGTCTTGGAGAAACAATCTTTGAAGTATCTTAATGAAATGTTGAATTCATAAAGAGGAACTGAAGCAACATCTTGAAGAAGGAAAAGCCAACGTTGAAGTCCTAGGAAGTCTAAGTAAAGAAGTCTTGAAGAGACCTTGATGTCTTGAGAAGAAGGCTTGAAGAAAAAAACATTAAAATTTAAGAGAAGGAATTTTCCGAATTAAAAAATTCTACTGCGATGGATCTGGAAAACTCCTTCTCTCAAATCATCACTCGCAGAAGCTTGAGGACTGAAAAAAAAAGCATTAAAATTTTGAATGATCTCCCTCTCTCATACCACACATAAGAGCCATGAATCTAAGTCGGCCCTCCCATAGAAACAAGCATTTGACAGGTCGTCCCTCCTAAAATCAATGTTGAAGTTGTACACACATTGTAATATGTGAGGTCAACCATCGTTAAGTGAAAAAATATGATATCATGTGTATAAATAAGTGTGAAGTGCAACCCATTTAGATTATCTATTGAGGAATGAGTTCAATCTCAAATCAAAGGGATGAGCAAGTGAATTGGGTAGTAGATCCGGGGAAGAAGACATAAAAGGATGAAGTGGTTAGGGCATGATTAGAGAGAGCAGTGAAGGAGGAAGCAATGGCACTCAAGTATGAAAGGATCAACTACTCATTGATCTGAAAAACAAGCAGAGGAAGATGTTGGTATTTATCCTTTTATCTGGTCTTTTTCTGTCTCTTTATGCATAACAGAGGCAGTTGAGAAGGCCGAAAATTACAAAAGTTTGAAGAGGGAAATGAGGTTTTATGAAGTCATTTAAAGACCATTTCTAAAGATTGTTGACGACCATCTTGACATAGGTTTTCAGCCTATCTTGGAGCATTTTTTGCAGATCTAGTGGAGCATTGGTTACAGGCTTGGAGAGTACATATTACTAGGTTGTACAAATTTAACGACTTTGGGTCATCACATTTTCCCTCAGGTTTTGTTTCTCATAACAATGTCTTGAGCAAATTTTGGCATGAGCAATTTTGTCACTTAAACTATCCCTCATTGCAACATCTATGTAAGGAAAATATGGTAACAGGTCTTCTGAAGGTATCTTGTAGGGATGGTATTTGTTCAGGTTGTGTACTTGGAAAACATCATTGGGACAGTTTTGACAAACATGCCTCTTTGTACGCCTCGCCCCCCTTGCAGATTGTGCATCATGACTTCTGTGGTCCTCTTCTACCTGCATCCTTTTATATTTTCAAATATTTCTTAAATTTCATTGATGATTACACCATAATCACTTGGGTTTATTTCCTAAAACTTAAGAGTGGAGTGTTTGATTTAAGTTAAGATCTGGAACTACTCGGGCTTGGATATATAGTTAAAAAAAATTTGAGTGAAATCAAGATGATCAAGGTAGAAAAATCAAGAAATTGCTTCTGGGATATAGGCATAAATGGAGTTCTGGGATATAGAGGATTGAAACGACGTCACTCGATCGACATATGCCCGCTGCAATTTTTGTTCTTTTCATTGAGATTATAATGTTTACCTAATAATATAATTAACCATAAGCCTGAGCAGAGTTAAACAAAAACCGATAAGCTGCCAAAATAAAACAGTAACGGGATAGGGTTAGTTTATATCATTCAACTTTTAAAGTGGTTGTAACCTAAGAGCAGCGTTGTAATGTTTTTCATCCAACCAAAACTATTTTAGATTGGTTGAAGAAGTCTAATAGGCAAACAATTATTGTTGGAGATGTTTAGGGAGTTAGAACATGTCGCTGTAAATGTCTATTCTCCATTGTTAGTCACTGCCCAGGGAGGTGAACACACCGATACCGAGGGGGAATTAGGGTTCAAGGAAGCAGACAAGACTGGCAGTGTTTATGGCATCAGAAAGAAGGCGGCGTGCTAGGGTTAGACGAAAACTAGAAGCTTACAAGGTGCAATTTGAAAATGTGAAGTATGTGTGGGGGGAGGACGTGAATATGGATCGCGTGCTCAGTCTATCCAAGCGCGCATTGGTTGGCTGCTTCGAGTATATTAAGCCCAGTCGAAATGAATTATTAGACTGCAAAGAGTTGCAAACCAGACCTCGGCTATTCTTCCATAGTAAGTTTAATTAATAATGGATGGTATTGTTTTGTCTTTACATATGAAGAGGATGTGTAAGATTTTGAATAGAATATGGATTATCAAATCTGGTTCCCTAATCCTTAGTCGATTGCACTCAACATTCAATCCGAGAGATAAAAAATTACAGAAAGGCACCCGGATGTTTCTCCATACAACTTTGGTAGAAGAATGTGTTTGTGGGTTTGGCTAATGATGTGGGTAAATTTGTAAATTTGGATGACAAAATGCTATATGCTATGGATAAAAGGATTGGTTCCCTGATAGTGGAGTTTGATATTTAGAAAGTTTTACAGGAGAAAGGGGAGATTTTATGCGGAAAGTGGTTATAACCAGAGTAGATCCATCTTAAAAGTGGCTTTACCAGCATAGAGTTGATTATATGAAGTTGTATGGATGTGTATGAACTTGATAGTGCTCCATTTGCCGGATGATCAGTAGTGATTTTGATAGTAATTGGTAAATCTCATATTTTGTATGAAGTAATGGTAGTATATGGTAGTTATATACCTGCCATTTTGGATTATTGATTGTATGTAGGTTTTAGATTCATATGTGACCCAATGAGCAATCCAAAGCCGTTAATGAAAGTGTCTTAAATTGGATTTACAGATGTATAGTGATTGCCTAGTTTTATGCCAGAAAAGTTCTCGTTGTAATTGTTTGCAAATAATTCCGTAAATATGATCATAAAGTATTATTGGGATGATTTTGGTCACACTTATTGTTTAATAATGCTAAGGTTCAATTTTATTAAGCTCGTAACACTGGTTTCATTTTCATGCTTGCACAACATCTGCATGAACAGTTGGGGAGCTTTATAATTGTTTTTAAGGTGTCACATTTTATTTTAATGGTTGAATGTTGTTTTAAATTGGCTTGATGGTATGTTAGACTAACCTTTGGTTGACCCTACTCCCCTGTACAATAACTTTATTCAACCTTCCTTTGGGTTTACATGTGACTGTGACCTTGCCATTTCGGGGTTGGGTACATTACAAAAGGAAATAACAGCGTTCATTAGCCTAGGGGGAGTAGAAGTAAAAAACAACCAACATATGAAACTAGAAGCTTACAAGGTGCAAGGGTTAGACGAAAACTAGAAGATTACAAGGTGCAAGGGATTATGAAATTATTTGATAATGATAGGAGTCCTGAGTCCGATGGTTTTGCTATGGAACTCTTCACTACTTTTTTTGATTTGATGGGAAATGAATTGGTGGATATGATAGTCTAGAATTGAAGGGTATGTTTCCGGGGCTACGAATTCCACTTTCATCACTCTTATCCCTAAATGTAGCAAAACTAGAAACTTTTCTGACTATAGACCTATTCCCGTTTGCAACTTGGCCTATAAGATCATCTAAAAAATTATATATCAAATAGATTTAAGCCTATATTAGTTGAGAATATGACTAAGGAATAATTTGGTTTCTTAGCAAATAGACAAATCCTTGATGCAATGGGTGTTACTTAGGAAGTTCTACATTCTACCAAGGCTAATAACATGGAAGCTATGATTCTAAAAATGGATCTTGTAAAAGCTTATGATAGAGTAAATTGGGTAAACTTAAGGTTGATTATCCTACAGATTGGTCTCCATGTATCTGTGACAAATTGGATTATGGCATGTACCACTTCAACATGTTTTGTTGTTTTCATAAATGGTTCTCCTACCAGTTTATTCAAGAGCTCAAAGGGCCTGAGGATGTCCTCTTTCTCCTCTCTTATTGAAGTTCTTAGTAGACTGATTGCTGGTGCAAAATTATAAGGGAAGCTACAGGGTATCGTGATTTTATCTTCCTTGTATATTACACACTTATTATTTGTTGATGATGTGGTATTTTTTGGAAAGGGCACTGTGGAGGAGTGGAATACTTTTGCTGAGATTATAAATATTTTTTGTGCAACTTCTAGCATGGAGGTGAGTGCCATAAAGTCTTCTTTCATCACAAACAAAGTTTTAGATGCTACTATTGCTCATATTTTATATTTTTTTCTTTTCCAAGTAGCACACATTGATGAGGGATTCAAATATTTGGGATATTTTTTGAAACTAAACTACTACAGAGTCAAAGATTGGATGTGGCTTGTCAGCAAAGTTGAAAAGAGGATTAATAATTGAACATATAGGATGTACTCTCTTGGAGGAATACTAACCCTGGTTAGATCAGTGTTAGTTGGGATTCCTGTGTATTGGTTTTCCTTGGCACATATTCCAAAAACCATTATCCATATGAGCATGAAGTGTTTGTTTAATTTTCTTTGGTCTGGTTCTTCTTTGGGGAATACAATCCACCTCATCAGTTGGGAAAGACTGTCTTTTCCTAAAACCATGGGTGGCTGGGATATAAACAATCTTCATTGGTTCAGTATTGCTTTAAGCCTAAAGAGTATGTGGAGAGGTTTGTTTGGAAGGGTTTTATGGTGTGAAGTGCTCCATGCAAAATATATTAAAGGTAATATTGTCAATTGGATTACGAATTCTTACAAAAGTGTTAATGAGGTCTCCAAGATAGGGGTATATATATATATATATATATATATATATATATATATATATATATATATATATATATATTAGTTTATAAAATATATATTTATAAAATCTTATGTTGATATTATTGTTTATGAAGTTCAATTCCCACTAGCTCACTTAGTTAAGGTGTGGGTCTTGTCAGCAAGGCGACCCAAGTTCAATTCCCCTTAGGGGTGACTTAGTTAGGAGGTGACACCCAAAAATCAAGTCAAGTTGAGTCTAGTATAGTCCAGGCTGTGTGCGATCCCCGAGTGATTTTGATGGTTTAGATGCTCTCGGGTCGTGGTTTTTTAGACCACAATCCACTCCCGCAAGTCAGGGAGATTCGAGCAAACAAAAAAAAGATATTTATGTTTATGAATTTTGCCAATAAAAATATAGATAATGTATTCTAAAAATATTTTGTATTTAAATATAATATTTATAAAAAATTGTATAGTAAATCAAGTAAATAATATCATTTATAAAAAAATAAATTTGAGTCGTTTCAAAATTTTAATAATTTTAAGTTGGATGCTTGTTTTTGCATATGCCTCCAAGTTTGACTTTATATTTTCGAGAGATGGATTGGTTTAATCTTCCAAGTAGATAAGGATGTAGAGAGGATTATGGGATCACAATGGTATTGGGGCCTAACACTATGGCATTGGAAAAGGTGGCAAGCATGTTCTGATTGACACTATCAGTGCACTCTCATAATCAATTTCCAAGCAACCAATGTTGTTGAAACTAATCGAGATTCCTTTAGAAATGTTGTTGGATAGGATGCTTAGAAAAATTGGAGGTAGTTTTGGAATAACCCTCTAAGTCAATAGTTCTTACAAAAAAACATGTGTATAGAACAATTGAACATAGTTTAATAGAAGCGAACCTTTAATTTGGACTACCAAATAGTATCGAGATGAAGTTGGGGTCTTACACATACAATTTTTTTTAGATTACATAAAAAATCATTTTCATTGTGCTAGATTACATGTTTATGTCCATTAGGTGGAATACTATGTAAAACCTTTTGCAATGAATCTATAAAGAATAAAAGAGGCAATCTAGGAGGGGATAAAGAAAAAAACATGATAGATCAGTGGAGGAAAGGGTGGGATTAGTCGATACTCTATATTAGTATGGGAAACTAGAAAAAAAGTGGAAGGTGCCAAGGCTAGTGTGAAGCCGAAAGAGGAGAAAACAATGGCTATATAGTTTCAAAAAATTGAGTGAAATTTATATGATCAAGGGTTAGTGCAAGCTAATGAGGGTCACTTTTGGCGCGTTAGATGCAATAGAAAACTGAAAAATCAGGCATCCCTCAACTTACTTGGATTTTTTGAGATACTTATGCAAAATATCTTGCATTGAGTAAAAAAGATGAAATGTAGGAAATTGAATCACGTTTCCGAATATATAACTTTTATGTATTGAAAATTTGCATAGCTATGTCAAGTTTCATTTTTCCTAACATACACTTTTTATTTTTCAGGCAAATGATAAGGTATATGTTTTTGTGGGTGCAGCCTTTGAGGGCCTAAATGATGGAATCAAGCTACATAAATGGGCATGCATGTAGAGAACATATAGCACTAGTGCGCCATTATTTTTTGAAAATTAAATTAGTACTTTTCTAACTTTTTTATAATTGTCTAAGTGATCAAACCTCGAAAATAGTACCTCTTTTGTGGGTGCAGCCTTTGAAGGTCTTAATGCAAAAATCTTGAAATGGGTTTTTGATAGAATGTGGAGGTTAGTGTCTACTTGTGCACCATACATTTTTTTTTGAAATGATCAAGAATTAAAAAAGTTATGGAAGAAACACTAACAGTGTGTTTCACGAGTTAAGGAGGTAGGACACAAAAGAAATTGAAAGAAAATAGGAAAAATTAATATTTTTAAATAAAAGTTACATATTTGGAATCTGCAGAAAAAATGCTATTTATGTTTAAGATTTCGTAAAAAATGACTGTGTGTAGCATATTGTAACGAGTGGCTAAGCACAGGCTTCTCCATAAACTGGAAGAAATACCCAATTAACTTTGGTTTATCATTACCATAGCACAGGTTTGGTATTACCGAAGCAAAGTCGAAAGCATACACATAGGCTTATGGTTGACATGCGAGCAAGTGAGTCGGCTTGGTTTAGGCTCTAAAAAACATGAGCACGTTCTGTTTAAATTCAAAAATATTGCCGCGCTTTTAGAATATCATAACGCGCACGCGTTATATAACTACATAACGCGTACGCGTTATGTAAATCATAAATTATATGTTTAATACTTGAGAGAGAGGGGTGGGGAAGACTCAAAGGAATTTTTGGTTAATATTTGAGAAGGGGTGGGGAAGGGTCAAGGGAATCTATGGTTAATATTTAATAGGGGTGGGAAAGGGTCAAGGGATTAGAAGGATGTTGGAAGCTTGAGTGGGGAGAGATGAAGGGAATGAGAACATGATGGGCTACAGGGGGTGAAGGAAAGTGGAGCTTGAGAGCACTATTAGGAGTAGAAGAGGTTCTGAAGAGGTATAGGGTTAGAAGTTGAAAGTGAGACTTGAGTGACAAGGGGGAATGGATAGAGGTAAGGGGGATGTGAGAGAGAAATAAAGAATACAAGGGGGGGAGAGTCATAGAGCGAGGGAGGGAGAGGGACAATGGGGAGGAATGGATTTAGAGGGAGTGAGAGATAGATGGGGATAGAACGAAATAAAGAGATAGGAAGGGAGACATGCATGGAGTGGTGGCGATGGAGAGAGAGAGAGAGAGAGATAATATGAGAGGAGGGGAAGGGACATAAAGTGTGTGAGAGAGAGGGAGTGATGGAGAGATTGGGATAGGTTGAGGGAAAGATAACATGAGGGAGGGATAGAAGGTGAGAGAGAGAGAGGCGATGAGAGAGGGAGGGAGAGAAGGTAGGGTGAGGGATGGAGGGAGAAAGGTGGAGATAGATATGGATGGAGGGGGAATGGGTTTGAGAATGGAAAGGGACATAATGTGTGTGTGTGTTTGAGAGAGAGAGAGAGAGAGAGAGAGAGAGAGAGAGAGAGAGAGAGAGATTGATGGTTGGGGAGAGAGAGATTAGAGGGAGGTGTGAGCGACAAAGAAAGTGGGAGGTTGTGTGTCTGTGTGTGTGATAGGGAAGGAGGAATCAGTGGGGTGGAAGGGACGAATATGGTGTAAGGGAGAGAAAGCGACATAGAGGGAGGGAGGTAAAGGGAGTGAGGGACAGATCCAGGGACAGATCTAGAGAAAGAGATAGGGAGGGAGGGATACAAGGTGAGATAGAGAGGGCAGAGGGGGAGGGATAAAGGCACATAAGGTTAGTGATTAAGGGTGAACGAAGGGAGAGAGTTCTATAGGGACCTAGATAATTTTGAATATAAAGAGAAGGTGGATACCCTCCTTGTCATCATCTTCATCACCATCACCATCATCATCACCATCTTCATCATCATCACCATCATCATCATCATCATCAACATATTCATCATCATTGTCATCTCTAGATTCCTCATCAACATCTCCATCATCATCATCTTCTTCTTCATCATCATCATCATCATCTTCATCACCATCACCATCATCATCAACATCTTCATCATCACCATCATCATCATCATAAACATATTCATCATCATTGTCATCTCCCCCTTCCTCATCAATATCTCCATCATCATCATCTTCATCAACATCATCATCATCATCATCATCAACATCACCATCATCATCAACATCTTCATCATAATCACCATCATCGTCATCATCAACATCTTCATCATCATCACCATCATCGTCATCATCAACATCTTCATCATCATTTTCATCTCTAGGTTCCCCATCAACATCTCCATCATCATCATCTTCTTCATCATCATCCTCTTCATCGCCATCATCATCATCATCATCATCTTCCTCATCAAATAAACATCTCCATCATCATCATCATCATCATCATCATCTGAACATCACCATCACCATCATCATCAACATCTTCATCACCATCACCATCACCATCATCATCAAAATCTTCATCGTCATCACCATCATCATCATCATCATCAACATCTTCATCATCATTGTCATCTCTAGGTTCCTCATCAACATTTCCATCATCATCATCTTCATCACCATCATCATCATCATCAACATATTCATCATCATCACCATCATCATCATCGGATCAACATCTCCATCATCATCATCATCATCATCATCATCATCATCATCATCATATTCATCACCATCACCATCACCATCAACATCATCATCATCATCACCATCATCATCATCATCAACATCTTCATCATCATTATTATCTCTACGTTCCTCATCAACATCTTCATCATCATCATCTTCTTCATCATCATCATCATGATTCATCATCTTCATCACCATCACCATCATAATCTTCATCATCATCACCATCATCATCATCATCAACATCTCCATCATCATTGTCATCTCTAGGTTCTTCATCAACATCTCCATCATCATCATCTTCTTCTTCATCATCATCATCTTCATCACCATCACCCTCATCATCAACATCTTCATCTTCATCATCATTGTTAGGATATTCCTATACTCCATCCTAGTCCCACTAGTATTTTGATCATTTATATTTTCAGTCATGCATGCGCTTTTAGGGTTTGCATGCATCATTTAGGGTTTGCATGCATTTGCATGCATTCCAGTCATCAGTCCCAACACCTAGCCCTCAGTTAGCTATCCCTCGGAGCTTCCTTCCACTCAGTTTCAACCCTCCTAGAGCTTAGTGCGCCCTCCTTTCACCTACTGCATGAGAAAGGCACCCTTCCTTACCTACCATTCAATTATCTTCAGTTATCTTCAGTTCTCTCCTTGATTTAAGGCTAGATTAACTCTCATCTGACTGTATCACTCCGATGGACCTCCGGTGAGACTTGACTGGCCATTTTGACTTCAGTTAGCTCCTCATGCGCCCTCCACTGAGTCTCCTTCATTCAGTTAGTGCCAATTACACTCAGTTACACTCAGTTACACCTACCACACTCAGTTAGATTGAGTTTGACTGATGGTTGACAGTTACTTGTGCATTGATGACTCCACTGATGATGAGATAGACTACTAGTTGTTCTTCGATGACACTCCAGTGATCCTTTGATCACTCCATGAAGGCTAATTCAAATTTCCACCTTAGGCATTTGAATCCTCATGCATTGTACTATTTATTTGTCCATATTGTGATTAATTAATTAGTGTGTGTGAAGTATTTTTGCTTCTATCCGAGTTCTACTGTATTATTATTCTGTTGCTCATTATACTGCATTAATCACTCTTCTTCTATTTTCTTGCTTAATCATAATTACTCTTGTGAGGTATACATCATCTCTTAGATCTGCTGTGAGGATTTTCACATGGTATCAGAGCATGTTGAGAGTATTGTTTATCTCCATTCCTGAGATTTTTTTGCAGGTTATTACCAAGATTTCGAGTGCAGCAGTTGCAGCAGTTTCTGCATTTTTGCAGCAGTAGTAGTTGCATATATTCTCTATTGTTTTTGCTGGTCTTCTACAGCTTCAATGTATTCAGAAGGAATCCCTTCTCTTTCTCTATTCAACTACTATGAATGGAAACAAAAAATGATAGCATATTTGAAGAGCCATGATCTCTTTGATTGTTATTTTGAAAGAGAGTTCGAATCCTCTGAAGAGAAGATTGACTGGTTGAATAAAGGTGACATGGCCCTTAAAAGAACAATGGTTACTATGCCTGATTACATATTGTACCCAATCATTATTGATATTGAAACTCCAAAAGAGCTATGGACTCACATGGATGAAAGATTCGACAAACATAATGAAGGATTTGGTCCAAACCCTTTCGAGAACAAGCAAAGTGATGCATTCGCCCTCCTTGATGATCTCATTGATCATAAACCAGTATCAACCATATCTCATATTGAAGTTGCCCACAAAGAAGAAGAACTTGCAGATTCTACACTCATGCTCCAACTTTCTTCTCTTTCTGTGCCAGCTCACACTCTAGATATTGCAGAAGGTCCTAAATCTTCTCTTGCACCAGAGTCAGTTGGTTTGCATCATAATCACATGATTATTTCGGAGGTAAAATCAGCTATTGGAGGTAATGCATTCGCCCTCCTCAAGCAATCACCTCTTATTTACTACTATATGATCATTATTCCATGATTTCAGAAGGTTATTGAAGAATATGGCCATTTCCACCCACTTGGGATAATTTCTCATGCATCTACTGGTTTTGATCTCACCTCTTATGGTTCAAAGGAGATCTCAAGAAACCATTGCCATTCGCTTGAGATAATCTCTCATGCATTTACTGGTTTTGATCTCACCTCTTATGGTTCAAAGGAGATCTCAAGAAACCATGATTCAAGTCTTGGATCTAATTTGGATTCTAAGCAAACACTACTTGAGATAATTTCTCATGCATATGATGGTTTTGATCTCACCCCTATTAGTTCAAAGGAGATCTCAAGAAACCATTTATCAAGTCTTGGAGCTGATTTGGATTCCAAGCAATCATTATTATTTGATGGTTCTTTTTGGCATAATTTCACCCATGATGGTTCAAAGGAGAAGACAAAAGACTATCTGCATATTCATGTTTTTGATCCTACCTCAACTGATTCGAATCACAGGTTCAAGGATCATCCTCATACTTTTGGATTTGTTCTCATCACATTCGATCTGAAGAGAAAGTACAAGCACATGCTTTTTGAGCATGATCCACTTCTTCCCAAGAAGAAGATACCTCCATACATATGACCAAGCATCACACCTGCCTGAGTTTGGAGCATTTATTTTTTGTGTGTGCCTTACAGTCTATTTTGAGGGGGGAGGTATTTTTCCCATGAAATTTACCCCACTTCCTTGGGTTATTGACTGTTATTATTCATTGTATTGGGTGACCTTTGGTCTTAGTTACCAGGGCCCAGGATGGATTAAGGGGGGGTGTTAGGATATTCCTATACTCCATCCTAGTCCCACCAGTATTTTGATCATTTACATTTTCATTCATGCATGCACTTTTAGGGTTTGCATGCATCATTTAGGGTTTGCATGCATTTGCATGCATTCCAGTCATCAGTCCCAGCACCTATCCCTCAGTTAGCTAGCCCCCAGAGCTTCCTTCCACTCAGTTTCAACCCTCCTAGAGCTTAGTGCGCCCTCCTTTCACCTACTGCATGAGAAAGGCGCCCTTCCTTACCTACCACTTAGTTATCTTCAGTTATCTCCTTGATTTAAGGCTAGACTGACTCTCAACTGATTGTATCACTCCGATGGACCTCCAGTGAGATTTGACTGCCCATTCTGACTTCAGTTAGCTCCTCATGCGCCCTCCACTGAGTCTCCTTCATTCAGTTAGTGCCAGTTACACTCAGTTACACCTACCACACTCAGTTAGACTCAGTTTGACTGATGGTTGATAGTTACTTGTGCATTGATGACTCCACTGATGATGAGATAGACTACTAGTTGTGCTCCGATGACACTCCAGTGATCCTTTGATCACTCCATGAAGGCTAATTCGAATTGACACCTTAGGCATTCGAATCCTCATGCATTGTACTATTTATTTGTCCATATAGTGTGTGTGAAGTATTTTTGCTTCTATCCGAGTTCTACTATATTATTATTTTGTTGCTCGTTATACTACATTGATCACTCTTCTTCTATTTTTCTGCTTAATCATAATTACTCTTGTGAGGTATACATCATCTCTTAGATCTGTTGTGAGGATTTTCACAATCATCACCACCATCATCATCATCATCATCAACAACATCTTCATCATCATTGTCATCTCTAGGTTCCTCATCAACATCTCCATCATCATCATATTCTTCATCATCATCATC